>CDFC01055921.1:0-15579 GCA_000826385.1 Acanthamoeba rhysodes | reverse complement strand
TGTGCGACGTACGAGAGGAGGGCGTAGCTGCCCGACTTCCTGTGTGCGGTGAGGCCGTAGGCGATGCCGAGCGCGTAGGCGGCCCAGAAGAAGGCGAAGGCGACCAGCATCTCGGGCAGGATGGGCACCGCACAGGCGCCCACCAGAAGGCCTCGCCCCACTCGGCCCAAGTTGTCGATTTCCACCAGCTTCAGCACCTCATCGTTCTCCACCTCGCCTGCAACGAGCCTCTCTCGATCGTTCTGCCCACTCTGCCGTATCCTGCACACAAAGTTCAAGAGAGTCAAAATCGCAGCAAGTAGCGATGAAGGAGATTGCATCGTGGAATTCAGTCGCGCGTAGCGGTACCGCTCCTTGCCCTTGTAGCTCCTCTTGCCCTCGCCATCGAGTAGTGGGCTGGTGTGCAGCGTGAGCCATGCGCTCTTCGATTTGCCCTTGGCTCTGCTCGCGTCGTATTCGCCAAATCGCCAGCTCAGATCGAGGAATCGGCGTCCCTTGTGCATGGTCTCGGCCCACCCTTTCTTCACCATGTTGGCCAGGCTCGCGGTCTCCTCCTTCTTCCCATCTGTCCTCTTGCCGCCCTTGAGGTCGAACAGCCAATCGATGGTGAGCACCGAGTAGAGCAGACCCACGTTGGCACTGTGGATTGCCGACACCACCGCCTCGCCCAGCCGCCCGCCAGCCTTCTCCACGTCTCTACTGTTCCGTTGCGTCGTCTTCGACACCTCCTCATCTTGAACCTTCTGCTGCATCATCATCTTTCCCATTCTCGTTCCAGATTCTCAACCCTTTCGCGGAGGGCAGAAGGTGCGTGTGCGTGTGTGCGGGCTTGGGCAGCTGGCGAGTATGAAAGTGTGACATGTCTGGGCCAGACAGCCCCCACACACAACTCCTGACAGCTCCTCCAAAAGAGGCACACACCAACACCAACAGGCACAGGCCTTGCCGTTGGGCTGTGTGGGAGAAGGGGTGTTCCCCCTTCCCTGCCCAGTCACCCAGCGCACTGAGCCCAACATCACAAAGAGAAGACAGAAAACCCGTAGACAACAGTTGTGCTTTTTGGCTCACATGGCCAGCCCTTGCCTCATCTAGGTCCACCTACCTAAACACTCTCTGTTGTGTTACCAATTAAGACAAGATGATGGAGGCAAAAACAGTCCACTAGTTGTGTTCATGTAAACAACATGTTGCAACATCTCCAGAATATGTTTTGCTTGGTGTGGGTGTGTCACATCAAAATCATTGGACGTTGCTGACCTCCTTCGCCTCGGGTGGTGGAAACGAGGGGTCAGCGTTCCTCTGGCGCTGCAGCTGCTGCTGATACTCTGACTCTCGCTGCGCGTAGTATCGGTCCATCAGTTCTCTGTCACGCACACGCACACGCACGCACACGCATGCACGCACACGCACTCGTGAGTACAGAGAATGGAATGAAATGGTCAAGAAGGCGAAGCAAGAGACTCACTTTTCCAAGGCCTCCGCTTCCTGCTTCTTCCTCTGTGTCTCCTCCGTTACGGGCTGGATAGGGAACCAGCTCGGCACCCTCAGCGACATCCACGCCATGACACTCTCATGCGCAGCCTGTCGTTCACAAATCCAAACCGGCCACCACACCGTCGGCCACATGTGAGCAACTGGGCTTGACATCCTCCACGATGCGAAGTTCAATGAGAGGATACGATGTACTATACCTCTTCTTTCTCCTTTTGAGCGTTCAAGTGGTAGGCGATGGTTTCCAGCTGCTGGTCAATATGCTCCAGCTCGCTCTGTGCGGCTTGGGCCCTTTGTCGTAGCAATGTCTGATGTATTACGCACACGCACACGCACACGCACACGCACCACCGCACACGCACCACCGCACACGCACACGAACACACAAGAAGGTTCACAGTCAAGTGAGTATTCTAGAACAAACGGTGACGATGCTGGTGATAAATGTACCTGACGCTTTTCGATGAGTCGCTGCTGAAAGATCTGCTGCCTCTTCTTGTTGTACCATCGGTTCCAGAGGGCCACGCCACCCTCGCCCACGGCGGCCATGCCGCCCACGGTGGACATGCCCAGCAGTGCGTGGTAGGGACCGCCTGCGTCATCGACACACACAACCTGAGCCTCTTACGCACACGAGAAGGTGCAGCACGGGCACTTTACGTTGTTATCTCGATGCATCGATAACGCACCTGTGACGGCACCCAGCAGGGCACCAGTGGCCATGCCCGCGTAGAGGCTCGGCACCATGCCCTCCCATTGCATATCGACACGTAGAAGCTCCCTCGACACTGTCCATTCATCAACGATTTTGTTTGCCATTACGCGCTACAAACAGATTAAAACGAAAGATGGAAGATGGGCACCTACCGAGGAAGAGGCCAGTGGTGGTGCCGCCGGTGAGACCACCAGCGACAGCCGAGGTGAAGATGATAGTGGAGGGCGGCTTGGAGGCCGCGGCAGCGAGCAGCGTAGAGGCTGCAATCTCCTGTCCAGGACCTGCCTCGAGGGCGAGCCGCAGCCGACGCCGCGCTACTGCCGCGCCCACCACCATGCCCACCACCGTCGCTCCTGCCGTCCGCTTCCACACCGGACCCCACCGCGCCTTGATTCGCTTCTCCTCTTCCATCTGATATTATTATTGTTTTTGATTTATGAATTTCTTTTATTTCTTTTATTTATTTCTCGCCAAGATGGAGCCGTTCGATGCATCGCCGCAGTACGCGTCGCCCAAGCCGGGGTTCGATTATCGACCCCCGACGCCGCGCGTGTTCGTCATGCCGCCCTCATACCAGGTCAAGGGTGCGTCTTGCGTTTTAATCCGGAGATTAACCGTGTAAATAATTTAATTTGAGATTATGTCCCCTCCATCCATCTAATTATTATTATAATTTGTTTGTTTGTTTATAATTCTTTTTGGCCAGGTCTGCACACCGTGATCCGGGACCGCAACACGAGCAATGAGGACTTTGTGTTCTACTCCAACCGACTCATACGCCTCCTCGTCGAAGAGGGCCTCAAGTTTGCTCCCACACCGCTGTGTGTCGTTGTGTCGTGTGTTGCCGTTCTCACGCGCTAGCTCTGCACCACTTTCTGATGTCTCTGCAGCCACCTGCCGTTCGTGGACAAGGTCATCAGCACACCCACGGGCGACGCCTACCGAGGCGTCGAGTGGCCCTCCCGCCTCTGTGGCGTGTCCGTCGTTCGCGCAGGAGGTAACGCACACCCGCTTCGTTGTGGTGTGTCGGTTTGTACCCCCAAATGGGCACTAGTGGTTATCGAATGGTGGTGGAAAATGAGCGTGTGCGTGTGCGTGTTCGGTGGTATATGAACGTGCGTGAGTATGAGCATGAGCTCTTAATATTGATACTCTCTTTTATGCACAGAGAGCATGGAATCGGCCTTGAAGGCCGTCGCCAAGGACGTTCGGATAGGCAAGATCCTCATCGAACGCAGCGAAGTACACGTCCCCTTTATGTATCTATATGGTGTGTGTGTGTGTGTGTGTGTGTGTGTGTGTGTGTGGTGTGCGTGTGCGTGTGCGTGTGCGTGTGCGTGTGCGTGTGCGTGTGCGTTGACAGGATTGTTGACCACATGTCTAACATGCCTTGAAACCAGGACACGGGCGAGCCTGAGCTGTACTTCGTCAAGCTGCCAGAGGACATCAACAACCGATTCGTCCTTCTTCTCGATCCCATTCTCGCCTCCGGTTCGTCTTCTCCCTCCTTTTCCTCTCTTCTTTTCATTCTTTGATTCGAATTTGTATCAACAAACAGGCGGAGGTGCCAAGCGAGCGATTCAGGTGTTGCTCGACCACGGCGTGAAGGAGGAGAAGATCCTCTTCCTCACACTGATCGGTACCGCCACATCTCAGCACACGCACAACATGTGACCCTGACGTCCAGGATTCGCTCACTCGTCTGTTTTTCGTCTGTGTCGTGCGGTGCTTGCGTGCGCGTGTGGTGGTGCGTGAACGCAGCGGCTCCTGAGGGCATTCGAGCGGTGTGCGCTGCCTACCCGGAGGTGGGGATCGTCGCCTCGGAAGTCGATCCGGGCCTCAACGAAAAGGTTGTTCTTCCCTCCACGACACACGCGACACACGCTACACACGCTCAGAGGTGACTAAACGGGTTGTTCGAAACCGCTCTTGCAGAAGAAGGTAACGCCCGGCATCGGCGACTTTGCTGATCGTTACTTCTGCACGGAGGAGTGAAGCCAGTCGCCGCACCACTCCTTCTTCTTCTTCTTCTTCGTGTTGGCGTTGGTGTTGGTGCTGAACAAGATACATGCAGTACATACATCCGCTCCTCGACCAGAACACGTTTGGCGGTGTGTGTGTGCAGCAGAAGAGGGTTCCTTAGATGTTGAGATAGGAGTGCTTGCCCACGGCCTTCTTCGAGCATGTCTTGGTCAGCGAGGCGCCTGCGATGTCGGGAACCCAGCCATCCGGGGAGGGTGGGGAGATCAACAAGAAGGAGAGAAAGATGAACGTGGATGAGAATGAGAGACAGAGCGAAAGAGAGAAAGATGCGGAGAAGGCGGAGCGACACCTTTCCAGAGCAGTTTGAGGATGTCGCCACAGCCGGGTATGCACGGGGCGAAGAGGGAGAAGATGACCCACCACGCCGCGCAAAAGAGCGACACCGGGAGGAGCAAAACGGCTAACACCGCGAAGATGATGAACGTCACTGGATTACAGCCCATCCTCCACTGCCTCCCTGTGTGATGTTAACTTGCACCTCCTTCCGTGGTGATGTTGTCTCCGTTCGGCTTCGCCCGGTGGTTGGGCAAATAATTAATAAATTAATAATTCTTATTATTTGTTGCTTTTATTTTGCGAGTAGAGAGGAATGGATACAATGGAGGAGAGAAAGAAGGGAAGGCGGCTGGGCTGTTTACGACATGGCCTTCTTGGCGCAGTACTGCACGAGAGATGCACCTGTTGATTGGATGGGAGCCCCACCGATGAGAACAAGATAAATGATAAAAAAAAAGTAAAATAAAATCAGATCGTGAATGATTTGCGCACCCTTCCAGAGGGCCTCGAGGATCTGAGCGCAGTCGGCGAAGCAGGGCGAGCAGCAGGAGAAGAGGACCCACAGGAAGCCGCAGAAGACCGAGATCGGGAACACCAGGATGAGGATAATCACCCACAGAATGAAGGTCACCAGATTCATATTTCCACGCGATTATTGGCTTTTCAATCTATCAATTGATTGTTGAACGAAGTTGGCGTCGTCGCTGCCCCTCAGGATGCAATTCGTTCGTGGATGGCCTCGAAGATGAACAAAAACAACAACAATAAAGATCTCGTTGCGGGGGTCGACACCGGGTAATTTAATATATCGCCGACCAATCCAATCCCGTCGATTTCAGTGCTGACGTCATCCTTGAGGTACAGCACAGCTCATCATGGTCCGTAGGTGAAGAAGATGGAGGCGGTGGGTCCGGAGGTCTATGGCGAAGCGGAGCAGAGGGAGCAGTGGGTGGACGCCGATCTCCGTCGCATCGCGGGCGACGTGGCCGAAGAAGGCGGCGGCTTTGAGTGGCGGCCGCACGCCGTGGGCCACAACCGCCGCGACCAGTGCTTCGTGCACAAGGCCAAGGGCGACCCCGTCTGGTGGATCAAAGTGGTGGGCGAAGTCGTTGATGAAGACGAAGACGAAGTTAAAGTTGAGGCCGCCAAGAAGACAAACGACGCGAAGGAGGACGGTGACGGCGAGGAGAAGGAGGAGGGTGAAGAGGAGCGTGAAGACGAGGCCAGACCACACCCACTGCTGCGCAACGTGGACAACTTGCTGGACGAAGGCTTGCACGTGCGGCAACATGAGTGGCACCAGCTCTACGTCGTACGCGCTCATTTTGCGGCTGCGTGTGTGTGCGCGTGCGTGTCGTGCGTTCTACGTGTGCGGCTGTGCGTGCCTGCGTGATAGGTTTCACCGACAAGCCCCACGTGTGCATTGCGTGATGGCCAGGACGGGCGAATCTTCGAGCGGGTGGACGACAAGGCGGAGCTGTGCTACTTCCAATACGCGTCGCCCATCTTCTTCGTCTCAGGCCGCGACACCTGCTACATCAAGATACGACGCGACCTCGACGACGGCGGGTTCATCCTCTCCTATCGCAGCATTCGACACGACGTACCGTCTCTCTCTTGCGTTGTGCTATCGTGTGCGTGGGCGTGGGCGTGTGCGGCGGTGCACGTGGCTTGGGTGGTTGAATGTGGCGTGTTCAGGACTGTCCGCCGCACAAGGACTATGTGCGGCTCGAGTTCGAGGGAGCACACATGATCACGCCGCTGAAGGATCGCATGGGCTTCACCTACACCTACATCCAGCACGTACGTTAATCGTGTGCGGTGGTGGTTGCGTGTGCCGTGTGTGTGCGGTGTGTGTGCGTGTGCGGTGTGTGTGGTGCGGTCGTGCGTTCGTTGACGTGTCCACGCACAGGCCGATGCCAAGGGGAGGCTACCCAAGGCGCTGGCCAACGGACCACAGGCGGACGTGATGTTGAAGGAAATCGAGGGCGTACGCAAGGCCATCCGCAACCCGCTCCTGGCGCGTCCTTGACCCCTTTTTTTAACAAATTAGTTTTTCCTTCCACCAAAAGAAATAAATAAAGAAAGGCAAATAAATAAAAATAAAAATAAAAAGGACCAATCACAAAAAAGGTCAGTGTATGAGCTGCGATTTGGCCAGTAGTAAAGAAGACTGAACTGAACAAGAAGAAGATGAGCGGCGAGCGATTCGATCAGGCGACACTGGACGGCTGGCTGGACGAGGACCTGGCGCGTATCAACGACGACTCCCTGTGGAAGGAGCACAAGAAGGGCAAGGGCGACGGCGAGGAGGTGGTGGTCTTCGTCCACAAGCCCAAGGACGACTCGTTCTGGTGGTTCAAGGTCGTCGCGCCCATGCCCTCGGCCACGCTCGCCCAGGCCAAGTAACAGCCCCCCCCCCGCATCGCGGACTTGAAGAAAAAGATCGAAGCGCGTAACTAATCCTCTTTTCGTCTTCGTTCTTTCTATTCCGTGCAGCGACTTGTTCGATGTCTCGTTCGCGGAGAGGAAGAAGGAATGGAACGACCTCTACAAGGTACCCTCCCCGTCATCTTTAATTCCTTTTTTATTTTAGTTTTTTTCATTACTTATTGTTTTATTTTACAGGGCGGAAAGGTCGTGGAGAAGGTGAACGACAAGACCGAGGTGTGCCACTTCCAGTACGACCCGGCCATGATGCTCATGTCGGCTCGCGACGTTTGCTACGTCAAGACCCGCCGCGACCTCGGCAACGGCGCCTTCCTCATGTCTTACCGCAGCGTCGAGCATGAGGTACACGAGTTCTTCTTTTGACCATCAAGTCGTTTCGATGGTACTTTATAACCAGCACTGACCCATCCTTGTGTGTCGTGTGTCGTGTGTGTCGTGTCGTGTGTCATACATATTGTGTTCTGCGCATGTGATGTGTCGTGTGCCATGCGTCTAGGGAGCTCCAGTGACCAAGGACTTCGTGCGCATGGAGCTGCAGGGCGCGAACCTCATTCAGCCCAGGGCCGAGGGTGGAATCCTCTACACCTACATTCAGCACGTATGTCTGGCGTGTCGTGTGCGTGTCGTGTCGAGTGGTGTGTGTTGTGTGTGGTCTGTGTTGTGTGTCTGTGCGATCGTGCGTGCACATGACATGTGGTTTGGTGCTAACCTTGGCGTGGTCACGACGGCCCCACACAGCTGGATTCCAAGGTGCCGACGCTGGTGGCCAACAAGCCCCTGGGCGGCGTGATGCTCAAGGAGACCGAGGCCAGGCGCAAGGCCCTCTCCAACCCCATCCTGGGCTCCCAGTAGCTTTCTTCTCGAACAAACTAATCTGAATAAAGGTTTGTGGTTTTTGTACACCACCACAAGATTGCACGATGGCGACGCGGAGGGCGGGACCACGGCTCGTGGCCACGACCACCGGTGTATGGCGCCAGGCGGGCTGCCCGCCACGCAAGGCAAGCGCCAGCTTCGCCTTCGTGCGACACAAATCGCACACGACCTCCTCCGCCGGTGACGCTGGCGGGCCAGATGGAGCTCCGACTGCACCACCGCAGCCGACGAGAGCCCACGTGTCGGTGATGCTCGAAGAGGTGATGCAGGGGCTGGGCGTGAGCAGCGCTGCAAGCCCCCGGAAGACTCCAATTTCACATCTCGCCCCAAAATCGGCCAAATCCAACGATAATCGCAGCCGCGTGTTCGTCGATGGCACCTTTGGTCGTGGCGGCCACACGCGCGGCCTACTCGGTACCCTTCCCCTGCTTTTCTTTTGCTAAACATTATTAATCTCAATTATATATTCATTTTTGCTATAAATTCTTTATCTCAATTTATAATTGGTCTTTATTTATATTTAATAGAAATTACTGATGATTGAAACTTTGTGGCAAAGAGAGGGACAGGGCGTGTAGAGTGATCGCTATCGACTGCGACAAGGCGGCGTTCGAGGGCGAGGAACAACGACGGCTGATCGCAGAACACAAGGACCGCCTCATTCCCGTGCAAGGTACGCGTGGTCACGCACCCGCCCGCGCCCGCACACGCATTGCCGCACGCACAAATTCATGGCACACGCACACGCGGCAGCAAGCACACGCGCATGTGTTATAACGCGAACGCGATCCAGGTAGGTTTGGAGACCTGGCCAACCTTGTGGCGCAGGCGAACGTGTCGGAGAAGAAGCAGGTCGACGGGATTCTGCTTGACTTGGGCGTGTCTTCGCCACAACTCGACACAGCCGATCGCGGCTTCTCCTTCCGCTACGACTTGAACGGTACTCGAGAGAGAGAGAGAGAGAGAGAGAGTGCGTGTGTGGGCGCGTCTCACGCTGGGTGGATGCGCCAGGACCGTTGGATATGCGGATGGATCAAAGCCCCAACAGCTTGACGGCCGCCTACGTTGTTAATAACGTGGCCGAGGAGGAGATCGCCCGCATCATATGGATGGTAGGCGCCTCGTCTTCACGCCTACAGCTACACAACGCCGTGTACGTGCGCTGTCACTTACCACTAAACCGCGTGTCGCATGTGTCGTGTGCGTGCGCTGTCAAGTACGGAGAAGAGCGACAATCGAGACAGATTGCCAAGGCCATTTGTCGCTACCGTCGGGAGCGAAGGATCGACACAACGACCCAGCTGGCCGACATCGTGCGACGGTGCCTCGATGCTCCTCCATCGTCAGGCGGCGGGCGTCGGCCAGGCGGCAGCAAGCGAGGCGACAAGTCGATCGACCCCGCCACCCGCACCTTCCAGGCGCTTCGCATCTTCGTCAACGATGAGGTACGACACACACACACACACGCACGCACCGCACCGCACGCACACGCACGCACATGCACGCACATGCACGCACACCGCACACACGACATAACATGCACGACGGCGCAGATCAAGCAGCTGCAGCAGGCGTTGGCGGGTGCGGAGGCGGTGCTGGCGCCGGGCGGTCGTCTGGCGGTGATTTCGTTCCACTCCCTCGAGGACCGCGAGGTGAAGAACTTCATGCAGCACTGCGCCGGCCGCAAGAAGGCGGTACTCGAACCGCAGCACGTCGGCTGGGAGCGCAACCCCTTCGACGACGATGAAGATGGTGATGATGAAAAAGACGACAAGAGTAGCCGAGCCGATGACGGTGAAAAGAGCAATGAGAGTGATGATGAGGCCGACGAGCTTTTCCTGCCCTCGTTCAGGGTGGTGGGCAAAGGCGGTAAGTTCGTGGCGCCGTCGGATGCCGAGGTGCGATCCAACCCGCGGGCGCGCTCGGCGAAGCTACGCGTGGCCGAACGCACTCGATTCCCCCCGCTCCGACCCTTTGGCTGAGATATCCAAAGCCAAGACACGACACGCACACGCAACACCGCACGCGCAATTCTAACAATCTCAGCATTCCAATCATACCAAAGGATTAACGTTTATTTTAATTTTAATTAATTTATTGATACATATCTATTGATTTGATTGCAAGCATTAAACCGTTAAATCCAGATGTGGGGCCAGGGCGACCTCGAGGCCTCCGAGCCAGCCGAGATGGAGCAGGAGCAGGAGCAGGGGGTGTTCGTTGGGGGGGAAGAAGATGCGGCCGACGCCTTTGCGGTCCCCACGCAGCCGGCAGGGGCGATGGCGCGGAGGTCGTCCGGCAGCTCCCCTTCGTCGAGGATGCGAACGCTGTCGACCAACGACGCGTCGTCATCTACTGTGCAGCACCAGCAGCACCAGCAGCAGAGGCAGCGAATCGATTTGCGGCTCGCCTACCTGGACCTCCCGCACGCCGCGGCTTCGGCATCTTCATCTTTTTCTGGCGGTGCCCATTCCCAGCCTCTCCATCATCATCATGAACGTAGCCCCTCCATGCCCGCAGCAGCCTTCTCCTCCTCTTCTTCATCCACTCAACCGTCTTCGTCGTTTCTTCATTCTTNNNNCCCGCCGCTACTTCCATCTTTTCCTTCGCCCCCACCACTTCTTCTTCATCTTCTTCATCTTCTTCTTCGCCCTTCTGCAACCCCTTCGGCGTGGGCCTCCCAGCGCCATCGTCGCCGTCGCCTTCGCCGTCGCCGTCGCCGTTTGCCACCACGGCCACCGCCTTCTTCACCCCTCTGTCGTCCATGCCCTCGTCTCTCTTTCCTCTTCATCAACAAACCGCACCACCACCACCACCATCGTCATCTTCGACGTCAACGTCACCAGCGCCATCAGGATCGTTCACGCCATCGTCGTCGTCGTCGTCTTCGGCGCTGTCGTCGCTCTTCGGCGTCAACCCATCGATGAACAGCACAACAACAACGACCACTTCGACGTCGGCGCAGCAGACCACGAAGAAGGTGATGAAGAAGAAGAGGAAGCACCGCACACGAAGCGCGTCGATGAACAGCACATCATCATCGTCGTCGTCGTCGTCGTCTTCTTCATCATCGAGTCGACCGCCATCGACGCTGCACGACCTAGACGGCGAAGACGCCATGGACGAAGAAGAAGAAGAAGAAGAAGGCGCGCGCGGACATCTCCGAGACGGCGACGAAGACGACGAGGAACAGGGCGACTACTACGACTCACACGACGAAGATGAAGGCGATGACGACAACGACGAGGAAGAGGAGGCCGCGGCTGCCGTCGGCGGGCGGTCGGAGCGTGAGGCCCTGCGCGTCATGGCCAAGCGCATGCGGCTCATGCAGCCTTTTGCCGACCGCCACCAACACGCCGACGGCGACGGCGACAACGTCGAAGCCATGACCGCAGCCGACGAAGCCGACGCCGACGCCGATGCGGTCGGCCATCGCAGGCCGCGGCGGGCTTCGGTCCTAACGCGGACCAGAGCCAACCCGAACCGGGTGAGCCTGCACGACGGCAAGGGCAAGGAGTGGGCGGCCGACCACGACCACGACAACGTAGATGAGCTGGACATTGACGACAACGACGACGACGAGGAGGAGCTGTACGTGCGGGTGAAGACGCTGACAGGCAAGATGCTGCAGGTGGCGGGCCTGCGGCGCAGGACGACGGTGGCTGAGGTCAAGCAGCGGCTCGAAGAGACGGCGGGCGTCCCGAGCCACCAGCAGCGCCTGGTCTACCGCGGCAAGCAGATGGCCGACGCCCGCACCCTGGCCCACTACGCCGTCGGCCCCAACGCCATCCTCTACATGGTCCTCGCCCTCCGCGGCTGACACGCCTGCGCGCTCGCATTCACCGGCAACACGACCGACGACAGGCTTTTTTTATTATTATTCCTGGGCTATGGCGACGATGGCCTTGCCGACGTTCCTGCCCTCGAAGAGGCCCAGGAGGGAGGGGACGAGGTTCTCCAGGCCGTGCTCGGTGGTGAGCTCGTAGTGGATCTTCTTCTCCTTGTAGAGCTGGGCCAGCCTGGTGCGCGCCTCCTCGAACTTGTCGGCGAAGTCGTAGACGAGGAAGCCCTCGATGCTCACCCGCTTGGCGATGATCATGAACGTGTTGTACACCGGCAACAGGTTGTTGTACGAGCTGATCTGTTCGTTGCCCCATTTACAAACAGTGTGAGTGTCGTGTGTGTATGTGCGTGTGTGCGTGTGTGCGTGTGTGCGGTGGTGCGTGTGCGTGTGCGGTCGTGCGTACCTGACCACACATGACGATACGTGCGCGGTCATTGAGGTTGAGAAGCACGGCATCGAGGGTCGGGCCACCCACGTTGTCCCAGTACAGGTCCACCCCTGCTCACCTAAGAGTCAGCTTTTCGTGTGTGCGTGTGCGTGTGCGGTGGCGCGTGTGCGTGTGCGGTGGTGCGTGTGCGTGCGTGTGGAGCAAACCCTGAGGGCAGGCCTCCTTGATCGCCTGGTCGAGCTTGTCGCCGGCCTCCTTGTAGTCGATGCACTTGTCGAACTTAAACTTCTGCTCTACCAGCTTCGCCTTCTCAGGCCCGCCCGCCAGTCCGACGACGGTGAGGCCCAGGTCCTTGGCCACCTGGCCAACCACCGACCCCACGGCCCCGGCCGCCGCGCTGACCACGATCGTCTGGCCCTTCTTGGGGCGGCCCACCTGGGTCAGACCTGATTTTTATCAAGTTAGTCCATCCAATCGGCAGGGAGCCAACATAAATCAGACCAATCAAAACACGTGCACGCACCCAAGTAGGCCGTCTCGCCAGTCATGCCCAACAGGCTGAGATTGAGTGGCAGGTCCTGGTGGTTGCACCCCAAGGGGTGAGCCCAATTTCAAGCAATTCGAAGAAAAGCAAAAAATAAAGTAAAGATATATGTATGAATATATAAATATGAATTGAATACCAGGCCCTTGGTGTCGAGCTTGTTGACGACGCTGGTCTTGAGCTCGTTCTCCTTGATCACGTCTGATTGGTCGGTTTTATGAGTGCGGGCCAATGGGGTGTAAGGTTGAGTTGTGGTAGTGTCGAGTACCGAACTTGCGCCAGCGGAGCATGCCGGAGATGAGGTCGCCCTGGCTGAACTTGCTGTTGCGCGACTCGAGCACCTTGGCAATGGCGTCGCCGTACATGGGCTTTCCCACCTCGTACGGCTCCGTATACGAACCCTCCAACGTCATCTGCTCCCTCGTCAGTACACCGCACTCACCGCACACACGACACACACGACACGCACGACACTCACCGCACACACTGCACACACCGCACACCCGACACGCACCTTGGGGCGCATGTAGGGGTCCACGGAGAGGTAGAGAATCTTGATCAGAAGCTCGCCATCGGCCGAGAGCTGCGGGTAGTCGCAGTCCTGCAGCGTGAAGTTGTCCGGGGTGGGCTTCTCCCTGGGCTTGGAGGCGAAAATCACCTCCTGGTTCTTCTGCTGCTGCTGCTCGCTCATGATGACACTTATGTGATGTGTTGTTGTATGTGTTGTGTGTTGTGTGTTGCGTGTGTTTTGAAGTTGTGTGGGAATGGATGGGAGAGCTGATGCACATAAATAGGTGGGTGGGTGGGGCAAGGCCAAGTCGGACGAATTCTCTGGTGCGCTTGCCGGGTGAGCTGACCGAAGCGTGGCCGGAGATCAAACAATTCGAGACATGCACGACACGTTGACCCGCATGACTCCCACATTCCAGGCGTCGGCAGTTTTTTGTTCCGAGTTCGCCTGGTGGACACGTGTGTGCGCATGTTGGGGCGAAAAAGAATCAAAAAACAAAAAAGGGACTGATGATCACGCGGGGAGGAACACTTCGATGTTCTCCATGAGGCTCGACAGGAGGGTGTCGCCGTTGATGAGCTTCGTCGTGGCGATGATGTACTCCCGATTGTCTGATCATGCATGTGTGGTGAGTTGGGTGAGACTCCAACCGCCACGTACGCGTTCGCTGGTGGCAGCCAAGGTGGTGTACCGTCTTGCTGCGAGAGCCAGCGGATGGCGGCGATCTCGGTGAAGGTGACGCCTCCGATGAAGAAGACGAGATGCACCTTGCTCGCTCCGGTCGCACCTCCGACTTTTAGGCCGGAGCGAGTCGTCAGCTCCCTCAAAGAACGAAACGAAGCGAGCCAAAGAGCGAAGCGAAGGGGAACAAGGTTACCTTGGAGGACGCCCTCGGGCAGCTGCTGATCCTGCTCGAAACTGGGACCGGGCAGGGTGTTGAGCACGTCGACCATCTGCCGCCAGCTGTTGGCAAGCTCTACCAAGCGCACACTGACCGGCGCGTACCTGGTGATGCGCGTGCGTGTACGGTGGTGAGTCATCTTTGTGTGTGTGAGCGTGTGCAGTGATGTGTGTTCATGCGTGTGTGCGTGCGTACCCCGAGTAGACGTAGGCAATGTCGTTGGGTTCGGCTTCGTTGATGTTCTCCACCACGAGGCGGAGGCGGTTTCTCACCACATCGAAGGTCTTCTTGCCCTCCTGCTTCTTGATCAGCCCCAGCCGCTCCAGATTACTGTCCCCCCCCCGCGTAGCCAAGCCATAAGCATTCAGCAAACGTTTGAAACAAAAAAACTAAATTAAAGAGTTGTACGTACTTGAGCGTGAACAGGTACTCGTAGCCGTAGGCCTGGAAGAAGTGGGGGAAGTGAGTGTCGATGTCGCTGTACGTACGTCATAAGCGGTGTGTGTGTGTGTGTGTGTGTGTGTGTGTGTGTTGGCGTACGGAGAGGATTTCGGTCTTGAAGAATTCGTATTCCTTCTGCTTGATGCCCTGGTTGGTCATCGAATACAGTACCAGCAGGCGCAGTACCTGCACAATGTTTACCACCGACACAAGCCACACAAGCCACACGCACGCACGCAAAATTGTAAGCTTCGTTCTCTGGTGCGTGCGGTGATGCGTGTGCGGTGGTTCAGACCTTGACGAGCGGCTCCTGACGAGAGATGCACTCCTCGATGTAGTCGTTCGGTGGGTTGTTCCCCAGCAGCAGGTCTGAAACCGAGAAGAGGTGAGCCGGATTCACTCTAACGATATCCTGCAGCGTGTCGCGTCGCGTCGTGTGACTGTGTTGACTGTACCCTGCTCGGCGGAGAGCTGCTTGTGGAAGTTGGAACCCTTGGTCACCCTGAGGATGTGCTCGGCTACGCTCGTGTGCGTGCGCAGCGATTGGTGCTCCTGCAGGAATGCAATAATATGAGACCCAAATTATAATAATAAGAATAATAAAAACCAATCAAGCGGAGAGTCCAAGAAACGGAACCGTTTGGTAGGAGCCGAGGCCCTTCATGAAGTCGCGGATTTCCGACACCGTCTTGAAGTCGTATCGTTTCTGCAGCCACGCACAAACACACACACGTTGGTCATAAGAGGCTGGCCATGGCCACGACACACGACGGTATGTGTATACCTTGTAGTATTCATCGATTTCTTTGGCTTTCTTGTTGAGCAGCGGACCCAGCACTCCGAAGTTGACGTCCCGCAGGAACGCAAACAGTCTGAGCTCACGCGTGAGCGTGCTGCGGGTACTCAATGTGCGTGTGCGTGTGCGGTGGTGCGTGTGCGGTGGTCACCGTACTTATCGTTAGAGTTGAGGGGCGTCTTGATCTTCTTTATACCCTTCTTGGCCGCCTCTTCGGCCTTGCCCACGAGCTCCGGGTCCAGGTCCACCAACCCGTTGTTGATCCCAAACACCTCGTCGATCAGTCTGGAGACGCACACGAC
>CDFC01055697.1:0-12800 GCA_000826385.1 Acanthamoeba rhysodes | reverse complement strand
GAACCACCACCTCTGCCGAAGGATGCCAAATCCTGGGATTTCCGTCATGGCAAGATGCCAGAAGAAGTGATGGTCATCAACGATGAAGCAGGGGAGGCGCATTTGGAGGTGCAGCAAGACCGATCAACTGCCTTCGTCGTACCACCCAAAAGCTATCTCAAGTTTGACCGTACGTGTCCAGTGATCGACGAAGACACTCACCGAATTTGAATGGTTTGATTTCTAATGTGTTGGTGTGCAGTCAAGCTGCCCGCCAATGGTGGTCAACACATCAACGACTACACGCTCACCATGGACGTGAAGATCGACTCCTACCCAAAGGAAAGGTGATCTTCGTGCACAACCTTGTTGTGGCTCGTGTGTGCTCTGTGTGAGCTCTCGGCTGACCCTAACCCAATCTTTTTTGATCGATGATCAGCATTGCGCTTTATCAGGCCAACTTTGCCAACAAGCAGACTGAGGGAGAGGCCTACATTTCCAAGACAGGCGGTGTGGGCATCTTTGGCGAGTACGGCGTGCGCGAGGCCTGGATGAAAGAGAAGAAATGGACCAGGTACACACGCACTGTCCATAGCTTTATGATTTTTTTTATTATTATTATCAATAACTAACCGGTTTCCTCTGGCAGGATCGTTATCACGATGGGCGGCGGCTGGGGAGGCTCACGCCAAATGACGACCTACGTCAATGGCAAGGTGTGCAGCACCATCAACAAGGGCGTCTTCCAAACCCCGGACGGCCGCTTTGCCGTCTCGACAGACTCCATCTTCCTCTTCGCCTCCACCAACGAATCCTTTGCGCCTGGCCTCTTGATCAAATACTTCGAGTTCAGGCCGAACGCCATGAGCACTGACGTTCGTCACCCAACCTAAACAAATACCTCAGTCTGGAGGCACCTAATTGTTAGGACATTCTTGTTTCGTTGCACAGGCCGTGAAGCAATCCAGCCAGCTGAACCGAATCTTCAGCTTCTGGGAGATCGAAAAGGAGCAGGGTACGTCAGCGTGATTGCGCGTTCATGGAGTGACCCTATTCTTGGCTGGCCACTCATCGTGTGCTTGCTCGCTTCCTTTTCAGCTGAGCAAAAGATGTTCGAGCACATGAGCTTGCAGTCGCTCTACAAGCGTCCGCCTCCGATCTGGATCCACCCTGCCTTTTTGGGTACTGCGTCCTGCGTCCTCAGTCCTCATACGTCCGTATGCGCACGATACTAACGTTGGCACGGTACAGGTGAATTCGGGGATGCGTTCCTCGAGGGCACGGGGCTCGACGGCGGTTCTGTCCCGCCCTCGCTGGCCGTCTTCTCCCTGACGCTGGACCGCGCTCTGCAGGAACAAAAGTCGTTCCTCAACGACTTCGAACATGCCGACCTGCAGCACCTCGACGCCATCAACGAGCTTTTCAAGGACGCCAAGGCTCTCGGCCGAAAGGTAGCCCGCGCAACGCAATATCCGTTTTTTCTCTAACCCATGCAAATCCGTGTCTGCATTGCCTCGTACCAGTTCGCCCTTGCCGTGAAGGGCGGCGCCCAGCTTATCCACTTCCTCCGGGGCTTCACCAAGCAAGTGAAGGCCATCAAGGTCCGAAACCGAAATCTCTATTTGAACACCCTGGATATACGTTAGTGCTGATTTGAAATCCTGTTGATGTTTGACAGGAGGGCGAGTTCATGATCATCCCGGGTGGTGTGAACGATCACTCGATGATGTACATTTTGGAAAGGGTCGCAGCCGAGTCTTTCCGCTTCGTTCTCGTGAACACCGACCCCTTGCGCGGGCTTTCCTACCACCCTTCCTCTGTACATAGGCCCCCGAAGATCATGTACGTGTATCTCCCCACATAGCGACTTAACGCTAGATGAGAGCCAAACTGTGGTACTTGGGCCTTTGGTGCTAATAAGTGGGAATTGCGATTCGTCAGGTACAAAACCTGTCTGGCGCTGGATGACGTCCCGATACGACGCATCTACGACGATGCATTCTGGGCGTTCCTCTTCAAGCTGGTGGTCTACCAGGCCAAGCAGAACACGCCTGAAAAGATCTACGATTACCTGCTGCCGTATGTTACTTCTCAGCACATTAGTCTGTCCTTGATCCAGGCTCACACTCTCTTTTCCATCCTAGGTTCTTGACTGGCAAGCCACTGGAGGAGTCATTGGTGGCGATCAAGGACGACCCAGCCATCGACTGGAGATCGCCTCAGCGTGGCTCCACGGCCTACTACCGCTGCGTGCTGGACTCCTTCTACTATCTGCTGAGGCGCAAGGGCCTGTCCGTGACCAAGGCCAAGCAAGCCGGCTTCGTGCTACGAGCGCAGATGGTTACACTGATCGACAACGACCTCCGTTTCGTGCCTTCTCTAAGGTACAGTACACCCGCACCTGGCGTGTGCACACTTTTGGCGCCAAACCTGAACTGACGCGCTGACAAACGCTATTTGTTCTCAAAGCGGTTCGGACATCCGCCTGATCAAGATGGCCTGCGAGCAACTCGCCTACACGGCGGTGAAGTTCAGTAACGCGAACGACGACAGAATCACCGCTCACCAGCTTGCCAACATCAAGGGGCGCATCGACGCCGTTGGTGCGTCTCCTCGCTCTGCACTAATAAGCCTGACTACCTCTCACCTGCCCTACCCCTCTTTCTCTCCAGAGGAGGAGGTGAAACGACTGCCGGTCAATGACCAATCTGCTGGCGCTCCCCCAATGCTGAAGTTGGACGACGGGAATAAGGCCGACTACCAGTGGGGTCTCCATCCCTTCTTCGATCGTCTCCTGCGCGAGGAGGACGTCGACGGCCTTGCGGGCCTGCCGATCAAGCTACCCAAGTATGTCCCGGTCGACATGCTCCAGCTGCCGGCCAAGGTGACCACCTTCGAGGAGGCACTGGCGGCCATCCGCTACTGCGACAAGCTGTGCACTCTCATCTCTGTGCAGACCCACACGATCAAGAACACCAGCTTTCTCAAGTGTGCTCTCATCGAGTACACCTTCACTCAGGTACGTCCGCACAACGAACTGACACACACTTCCCTTGCGCGGCTGACTTACTCTCCCACCTGGGCTGCAGTTGGTGCCGGTGCCCAAGGGCCGCAGCAATCCCGACTACGCCAACTGCATCTGGCGCACGCCCATCCGCTATGCGTTGCAGCTGGACATCCTGGTGCTCCTCCAGAGGATCATCGAGCACTTCGCCTCTTCGGCCTTTGCGCTGCAGGCCACGCGTTCGTTCGACGCCGTGCGCATCATTGTGCCCGCTTGTATTGCCGCCATCGCCGACGCTGCCATGCGCAAGAAGGCGACGGACATCCCCTCCGAGGTGAGCTTGCACCTGATGGGCTACGGCGGACTCCACGGCTACGGCCTGAGCACGGGCAAGTTCGGAGATCAGAGCGAGACCATCGAGGTGCACACCGCCGAGCTCAACATCGCCCGCACCTCCGTGCTGGACTACTTCGCCGATCAGATCGACGAAATCCCTCCTTCCAACCACATCTTCAGCTGGGAGAACGGCATGGGCCAAGACCAAGCCAACAATCGCTTCCTGGCCCAAGTGTGCGCCGAGCTCGGTACGCAATTGCTTCCGGCAAGGTGACGAGTGGGATTGTGGAGTAGGCCAACCTAAACTGTCTTTGTGCAACAGCGTTTGATCAGGGCGACATCCACACGTACATTTCTGGGGAGCAGTGGCTGATTATCAAGAACTATCCTGAGTTCGCCTGCTATAGAGATATCGCGTTCTACTTCAAGTACTTCATGAACACCGAGGACGAGGCCTTCCCTCGCCCTGCGCCGTGGAATCAAAAGCACGCTGAGCTCAAGTACGTCGCTTTGAGCTCTGCAATCTAAGGAAACACTGTCATCGGGCTCTGACACGGGGCATCACAGGTGGAAGTTCGACATGGGCGAGTACCTGGTGAACGCCTACCAACCTGGCTTTTTCCTCTACTGTCGCCCCAAGAAGAAGCCGTTCACTCACCGCTTCCCCTCGACGGCCACGCCATCGTTCCTCACGGCCCCACACAATGGTATGTTGGGCCCTGCCTGCAGTCCTTTTTCCATCGTCTGACCAATGTTTGGGTGTGGCGGCTGTGCACAATACAGTCAACTCGGAAGACGATGTGTTGCACATCAAGAACCTGCCAAACTTCGAGGATGCGCTGGGCCAAAGGGACTCGGAGCTGCTTATCTCCTACCTCACCGTCCCCTACATCCGTCTGCCGCTCATCCTCAGTTTCTTCTCCACCGAGGATCGCATTCACGCGCTGAAGAGCAAGCAGCTGCAAGAGGTGCTCGACAGCGTCCTCTTCGAGCCTGGCCGCTATCTGCCGGCCGCGCTCACCGACGAGCCTAAGGAAGTGCCCACGACCAACCCGAAGCTTCTGGCCACGCCCTACGGTATGCTGATCAACGAGCTTCATCGCTCTCCTGCCGGCGTGATTGCTTCCACCATCGCGCTCCTCAAGTTCGCCCTCGACCTGGTACGCCTTGCGACTTTGATGTTGGCCCCAGTCATGGCCCATCTCATTTCTCACATCTTCGCCCAATTCTTGTAGGACACGATGACGGTGTACGCGAGTACGGTGGACATCATCCTCTATGTGATGCGCACGGCCGCAAGGATGGAGAACTACATGTCTTTCATGATTGCGCACGCCAAGGGCAAGCACGATACCATTTCGGGACCTCTGCGCGACGTGGAGGTGACGCCGACGGTGCTCGAGATCCTCGAGAAGGGCCAGCTCGAGCTGAGGCAGCTGCTGCACGGCCCCGTCCACAAGATGCTGGAGTCGTGGTGCTACCAGGCGATGAAGGCGTGCGAGAACAAGGAGGACGACAAAGTCGTCGACGAGAACTCAAGGATCGCGTGCACGCTGCACGCTCACCTCGTGCTCCTCTACCGCAACATGCACCTCGAGGAGCTCAACGAGAACGTCGTCAGTACGCTCCTGTGCGCCTTCATCTTCCTCACCACCAGGCACACGTGGAACATGAAGCTACTCCCGGTGCCCGAGACCGAGGTCTTTGAACTGCTGCAGGTAACGCGTTATCCTCTCTCCGCGTTGCTGTCTGTTGCGTTTCAGCAAACACGAGAGCTAAAGGCCTGCAATCGCGCTTGCGCCTAGGTGGTGCGCCGCAAGCTCATCACGTGGAGCAGAGCCAACGGGCAGAAGGCACTCAACGAGGTCATGGAGGGCGCCATTCGCGTGGCGGCCGGAACTGGCATCCGGGTGCAGCACGAAAAGAAGGAAAGCCTTGCGCACTTCGTCCGCAAGTGGGCTTTCATCAATGGCCAACGCTCCGTGGGTCGCTTCACCGTCGTCTCCTCGGCCAACCAGGCCAGCTACCAAGGTACATTAACTCCCAGCCCTTTCCACTTTTTTCTTGTATATTTGTTTGTTGCTTGGTTATCACGCTGGCCTCTTGGGCTCGTTCCGGTCTGTCTCGTCTTCCCGGCCCTACAATTAGTGTCGTCAAGTTGCGAGTGGAACGTGTGAGGGAACCCTACCAAATCAAACCCAAATCTGATCTCCCCTTTCGTTCGCGACAACACTAGAGAGCACAACAGCGAGAGATGAAATTGCGCCCATCACCACTGGTGGTGGAAGTGATGAGAAGGATCGAATGGAAGAAGAGGAGGAGACGTCCTCCACTTCTGATAGGAAAGGGAAGAGGAAGCTGTCTCTAAATTCTCGCTCTGAGAGCGAAAGAGACAGACCTGCCCTGCGACGCAGAATCCTACCCTCAGGTACCAGGGGTCGAGAGCGACTGCCGCTTTCTGTTGCAGAATTGCTTCTCGAGTTCGGCCTTTGTTCGTGTTCGCCTTATTATTGTTCATCAGGCTCAACCCTCTTGCTATCTGTTTGGTCTGTTCTCTCCAGATGACGGCACGATCCAAAGCGTCAGTGACGACCTCGAACTCGGCGTGGAAATCGACATGCAGACGATTCAGCTCACCCTCAAGTCTTCGCATCTGAAGGCTCTCGACAAGTCCATCGCCGGGCGGCCCGACGTGCTGCTCATCTTCGGCTCCAAATCCATGCAGGCGGCGACCATCGAGACGGCGGAGAACCGCGAGTGGGTGCGCCTCATTGGCAGGGACCACGACCTGCAGTACTGGCGCACGCCCGATCCTCGCATGGACGTGCAGGTCCTCGATCGTGACTACGTTCCAGGTGAGCTCGAGGAGAGCGAGCAGTGGATCGTGCCCATCTTCGAGCCCGTCCGCCTCACCTACCTCACTCAGCCCTTCCCGCTCCAGGTACCACCGAGACACGTTGTTTGCTACTCTCTATTGTTGCATCGATCCGTTACTCACCCACTTCGCCTTGGCTTTAGATTTGTCTGCCCGAGGACCCTCTGCCGGAGGACGCTGACGTGGCCTAYATGGTCGGTATCCACCCRAAGAAGGGCGGAACGTGGAAGGAGATCTTTGTGTTCAAGAGCCTCCGCATCGTTCAGATCTACAACGTCATGTCCCACGGTCGTCGCTTCTACCGCTCGCTGGAGTACACCACCGACGTCCACTACTCCCTGCGCGACATGCAGCCCTCGATCAAGGACAGGGACTACCCGTGGCCCCGGTGGGAGAGGCACGGCGCCGGACACCCGTACGCCGAGTACCCCGACCCGACTTCGGTCGTCATCATTCGCGACAAGGTCCACCCGGCCAACATCTCCGGGACCGACGAGCAATTCATTCCGTCGCGTTTGCTCTACGGCATCGTTCCATCGGCGCTGCTCGACTCCTACCTCTTCTGGCAAGACAAGGTTTGCGCCGCTTCCCACCGCGTGGCCTGAGTTTCAGTGTTTTTGGATGTGCTGCTGACTAGAGTCTTTGTTGATTATGGTCACAGACCGACAACCTGCGCGGCTACCCGCTCGACAAAACTCAGAACATCATCTACGTCGAGTTGGTTCGAGTGCCCAAGGTGGACTGCACGCACATGCCGGGCGTATGCGCTCGCATCACTCGCATTCCGCAAATCAAGAAACAGGTACGATCTGGCCCTTCCGGAACGGTGGCATGTGAACCTAACCGCTCATCAATAACATTTCTCTATAGGATACTGAACAAGAGAAGCAAGAAGAGAAGAAGAGCATCAGAAGGTCGAAGATCAATGTGGAGACCAAGAAGAAGAAGAACTTGGACGAGGAGGAGCTTCTTCTTGTCGATCTCTTGCATGCACCGAAGGGTAACTGCTGCGCTACAGTTTCACTGCACATTACGTCTTAGCGCTTACCTCTTTCCATGACGAGCAGGATCCAAGCTGCACAGTTTGGCCCAGCTGATCACTCGCCTAGACAAGCTGGCGTACGTTTTGGCGTGGACCAAGCAGAAGGACCTCAGCAAGCCCTTCAACATCGACCTCGTAGAGCTGCCCCGCCTCAAGATGGCCTTCCACGCCCGCACCGACAACGATGGCGTCACCAGGCTTTACAGGTGCGTCAACGTCCTTTCTCTTTTCGCGTTTCTACCCTGTGGCTAAACCTTCTTTGTCCCAACCATACAGCGTGGATCACGTCAACCTGTTCGTGACCAACACTCGGAGCGAGCTTACGACTCGTCTCATTCGCGGCATTCCTCACTCTGTTCTCCTCTCGGACCCGAACAACGTGCGTGGTGCCCCATTGTCCTTTCTTTACAGATCGCCACACGCACGTTAACCTAACCTTCGACTGGCGCTTACAGGAAATCCTGGTGTTGGTGCCATCGATCCACCCTGTGCGGCCGTTCATCGGCAGTGCACCCTTCTCTACGGAGTTGGTGCTGGATCGCACAGATAAGGACTGGCACGAGGCTCTGGACACCAAGTACTACCTCTACCCCGTCCACGTGTCGTTGTCGTTCATGTTCACCCCGACCCTCGCGTCTGCCCTCTACCTTTTGCTTCTCCGCTTCCTGCACCGAGGTACCAAACAACTAAGACCCGCTCAGTAATAGGCAACGCCGTGTTTGTGGTCACACCATCTTCTCACACCATACGTGTGTGTGACAGACTACGATGAAGTGTTCAAGCTGGTGAGCGCCATCGGTACTGACACTGCATTCTCGACTGAGGAGAACATCATCTTCCAGACGCTTGGCGAGGCCAATGTGGATCGCCACCCCAACGCGCATGCGTCGCGCATCAAGATCTCCTCCGTTACCGTGGACAGTCCGGTCAAGGTGCCGTGGGACATCACCAACGAGTTCGCGGCCTACGTGGGCAAGGTCAAGCACGTTGCCGTCACCTGCCACCTTCCTCACCACGAGGTATGTGCACCCCTTTCTCGTGAACCGCCGACCACGGTAGTGCGCCTTCTTCGCTCACACTCTATCAAAACGTACAGGAATCCCAACTTCTCGAGGAGCAGTGCATCACCGACATCTCTGACCCTCGGTTCGACCCACGCGTGTACACTGAGTACGACATCACGCTCGTCAAGAACCGCATGTACTACCTGCGTGCTCTGGATGCTGGCTTGTCGGTACGTCTCCCCTCCTCTACTCCGCACGGTAATTTGTCTCTCGTGCTATGCTGGATACTAAAGCAGGCCTCGTGGTGCGCAGAGCGTCGACCTGTTCCTGGTGCCCCGAACGGAGGACTCGGGCTGGCCCTACCACAATGACCTCTCGGCGCTCGGCGCCACGTCCAAGGACTGGCAGAGCTTGTCGGTTGACTACGCCGCCTCGAAGCTCCTCTCCGGTGTTATGGCCCTCGACGTGGCGCACCAGTACTGGTAAGGACAGCTCTCCATCGCGATTGGTAGTGTATGGCGGCGCTGCTCACGTATTTGCTCAATGGAACCGCTGTAGGCCCGGAACCGAGACTATGGCCGGCAGCGAGCTCAAGCTTGGCTTCCTGTTCCTCTACGAGCTGTTCACCGGTGGAGTCAAGATGAAGATCCTCTCCAACGACGACTCTCACTCGCTCGCGACCCTCCTGTTGCAGCTCATGGGCGATAAGAATGATCGCGGCCTTCTTCCCTCCATCCTCAACATCCTCTCGCACAACCCCGATCTGTGCCAGAGGCTCCCCAAGGTATGCGTGAACCAACCTGCGCCTGGCCGTGTCATACGTGTATCGCTCATTTCTATCTGGTTGCCTGTGCATGCGTAGTTCGTGGACAGGAGGCAGATGAAGAACGAGAAGATTAACGGCTGGATCGACGACACGGAGACCGTTTCGCCCATCGACGACCTGTTCTCCCTCCTTGTTCCCATGCTCATGATGGAGGGTACGCCGAGCCTCTCAGCGCTTGCGAAGTTGTGATAATGCTGACCAGGAGGCAATGTTCTTCCTTTACCTCCTTAAATAGTCGAGAACATGAACCTTCCGCCGGAGACCTGGCCCAAGCTGCCTCCGCCCAACCTGACCGCGCCTGTCACGCCCGAAAGCGAGAGGTCGTGGGTCCTGCCCGTGCTCTCCGACTTCATGTGCACCAAGAGGCGCCTGCGCCTGGTGGACAAGGACACCGGGCTGGCGGACCCCAAGCTCATTATGGACCAAGACACCCGCGCCGCCTTCGCCGGTGCACCGCTGGTCTCGCTCGGCCTCGACAAACACGTCGCCTTCCTGGCGCGAGATGAACAGAAGAAACCGCCCGTGTCGAGCCAGCTGCCCTTCGACGTCTCTGGCCACCCTCAGGCCAAGTCCGCGGTGGCTGGCTTCATGATGGAGCGCCTTGAGGCCGAGATGAAGCACTATGCCGACCTTCAGAACAACGGCAAGGTCGCTAAGTACAAGGGTCTGCTGGATCAGGACATTGAGTCCTATGCTCGGTACGTTTGGTGTCTCGTGTGTGGTGCTTGTGGTGTGTTGTGGCTCTGGCCTATCTCCCCCTAATTTTCGCCCGAATGGTTCGTCCTGCTCAGTGGTGAGGCACTCCCTGCGCTCGGCGAGGTTGCCAAGCATGTCCAAGACTTGGTCGACGAACTGGTCAAGATCAGGGAGCAGGACTCGGAGTACATCAACAATGCCATCCCCTACGTCGTTGCCCACGCCAACGACGTCCCTCTGCCATCCACCCAGCCTCTGGCGGTACCTGACGCCAACCTACCGCGATACCAATCACCAGCTACTCACTGCAATCTTTGGTTCTCAAACAACAGGACTCAATGGACGTCGAAGAAGAGAAGGGCAAGGAGAGACCCGAGGCTTCGTCGCCCGACACCGTCGCTAAGTACCGCTTCGTGCTCCAACGCTACTGTGGACAGGAGACCCACATCTGGCTGGACTACCTGGTGGGCTCGCTGCTTTCGTCCAAGAGCGCGTGGGATCTGCAGAAGCTCAATCCCTACTTCGATGACAGCAAGAAGGAGCACATCTACGACATCATCGCGGCGGCCATCCTGCACGCCAATCGCATCGGCCAGATCAACAGGTGTCTCTCCGACGCTCGCGGTCTGCTGAGCCTGCTCCACGTGACTCAGCACCAAACTCCCGAGCAAACCGCGGAGCCCAACATCGCCCTCATCGCCGGGCTCATCCAAAAGGTACCGCTTCCCCCAGCCAAGCTGTGCGAGGAGCAAGATCGTAGATGAACTGACACTACACAATTAATCTGTGTAGAGCGAGTCGCTCGCCCAGAACCTCACCACCAAGCGCTACTACATCGACAAGGAGGACGACTCGTTGGTCTATGGTACGTGGTGCCCTTTTGCGTCCGGAGCAGAGACTCTGTTGTCACAGGTGGCCTGACTTAACCCGGTTCACAACACAACGCAACAGACCCGCGCTTCCTGGTCTTCGAGTTCACGTGGAACATTCTGCTGCGCGAGAGGCAGGTCATCATGGTCCGCGAGTTCATGGACAGCATGGCCCAGGGCAAGTCCATGGTCAAGCAGATGATCATGGGTCAAGGCAAGACCACCGTGGTTGGACCTCTTCTTGCCCTCATGCTCGGTGACAACAAGTCGCTGGTGTGCCAGGTCCGTACATTCGGCTCGCAGTAGGCTTGCAATGTAATTCACGATCTAACCTGTCTGCTGTACACCAGGTTGTTCCTCCGGCGCTTCTGGAGTTCTCGCGCAGCGTAATGAGGAGCACATTCTCTTCGATCATGCACAAGCGTATCTACACCCTGCACTGCGATCGTGCCTCGAGGACAGACAAGACACTCTACAACAAGCTCGCCAACGCGATCCGTACCAACGGTGTCGTTATCAGGTACGCTACGTCAGTTCGTTTGGTCGTCGTTGTGCTTGTGAGCGCACTCCTCATTTTGCTATTCTCCGCTCTGCGCAGTACTCCGACATCCATCAAGTCGATCATGCTCAAGTTCATGGAGATGCTGCACTTGATCGAGGACGAGTCGGGTCCTCGCCACCCGCAGATGGAGGCCGACGCCAAGGAGCTGGCTCGCATTCTCAACCTCTTCCGCTCTGGTGTGTTGATCATGGACGAGGTCGATCTCATCCTCCATCCGCTCAAGAGTGAGCTCAACTTCCCCATCGGACCCAAGCTGGACCTCGACTTTGCGCCGCTTCGGTGGAAGCTGCCCATCCACCTGCTCGACGCAATCTTCTATGCTGACGGCGGCTCTCTGTCGGTCGGCTTCAAGGAGAGCAACCGCGCGCTCGGCGTTCTCGAGAAGCTGAAGGAGGTGATCATCGAGGGCTACAAGCAGCGCGCCCTGCAGCGCAATCCGCACATCGTGCTGCTTAACCCCGACTACTACCACAAGTTCATCAAGCCCATCATCGCACAGTGGGCGCTGCTCTGGCTCGAATCGCAGAACCTCACCGGTACCTCGCACCACCACCACTCGCTTCCCTATGGAGTCTTCGTGTTAACGTGTTGTTGTAACAACTGACGCTTCGTGTGCACCACCAGGACTGAACGACAAACAGATTATCGATTACATCTTGGAAGACGACAGGGACAACTACGAGCAGGAGCTGGTCGATTACGTCAACAACACTCTGTCGCCTAAGAACAAGAAGATGCTAAACCTCACTCGAGACTGGCTCAAATCGTTCTTGCCTCACGTGCTCCAGAAGGTACCACTGGACCAACCACCATTTCGGCTCAGGCGAGGTCGTGGCTCACGCTCTCTATCACTCTCCCCTCCCTCCCTCTATTTCCTTTCAGATCGATCGCGTGTCGTTCGGTCTGCTTACCAAGGCGGACTTTGACCGGGCCATCGCTGTCGACCCCAACATGCCCCGCACGCGCGCCAAGCTCGCTGTTCCCTTTGTGGGCAAGGACGTTCCCTCGCAGTCTTCCGAGTACGCTCCCCTCCCCTCCCTCGCACAAGGCCTTGCTCTGATTTCTTCTCTTCTCGTAGGTTCGCTCACCCCGACGTCATCTTGGGCCTCACGGTTCTGGCCTACCGCTATGAGGGCCTGCGGTGGTCGGACTTCAACGACATCATCGCCAACCTGCGCTCCACATTGACCCTCGAGGTGGGTCCCTACAGCGAGCGCAAGTCCTCCATCCGCTATGCCCAGTGGGTGAAGATGGCCGGAGGCAAGGTTCGTGGCTCGCTCAACTTCCAGACCCTCGGCAAGGACAAGATGGAGGAGGACGAGACCCAGACTGAGGAGGACGATTCGCTCGAGGTGGTGCCTCTGCGGCTGCTCAAGAGGTCCAACGAGGAGCAGATGCAGAGGCTGCACTCGATTCTCTTCAAGCTGCCCGACCTCATCCACTGGTACCTCAACGAGTTCATCTTCCCGGCCTACATGAGGCATCAGGTGCGGCCACGTTCTTCTCCTGCGCGTAATGTCTGTTTCTTTGCTGGGCTTGTCGGCTCACCGCTGTTCGTTGCATTAGATCGTAAAACTGAGTGAGAGCGGGCAAGCCCTCGGCGGTGA
>CDFC01055677.1:0-11653 GCA_000826385.1 Acanthamoeba rhysodes | reverse complement strand
GGCAACGGTGGCAACGGTGGCGACGGTGGCGACGGCGGCGAGCGCCAGCAACGGTGGCGACGGTGGCGACGGCGGCGACGGTGGCGATTGATTTATGCAAAAAATAATATATTTTTCCTGCCCATTTTTATATAAGGCGGCCTCCTGACAATGACGTCTTGCTTGCACCATGAGCGGTATTTAGCGGACCTAGCGGACCCCTCTAAGTTTCCAGAGCGAAACTTACCGGTCTATTTTCAACCCTCCCACTGCCCCCTTAAGAGAGAACCGTTTTGAACAACTTGTTGTCCCAGATTCCTGATCAGGACCCAATCAGGCGAGGTCGCCAGGGTCCTGGCCGATAAAACTGTCGAAGAGAGCCACGAGTTCCTCCATAGATGGTCGCTTGGCGGCCTTGCCGTGCCAACACTTCTTGATCAGCTTGGTCACGGGTTCAGGACAGTCGGCAGGGATCTGCGGCCGGCGGCCCTCGAGCACGTCCAGCGACACGCCCATGAAGTTGCGCCCGGCGTAGGGCTGCTTGCGCGTGATCACCTCCCACATGATGACCCCGAAGCTGTACACGTCGGCCTTCTCCGAGTACTTCTCGCCCTTGATAACCTCCGGCGCCGTCCAGCAGGGCGTGCCGCAGCGCGTCATCGTCATGTTGTCCTCTTTGACTCGCGCCAGCCCGAAGTCGGCCACCTTGAGGCTTCCGTTTTCGTCCACCTGCACGTATGCACCAGAAGGACTCGAACCCTTAGCGCACGCACGCACGAACGCACGGGAAGAGAGCGCGTACGAGCAGGTTGGACGGTTTCAAGTCCCTGTGAATGATGCACGGCTCGAGCGAGTGCAGGTAGTTGATCCCAACGGCAGCACTTCGCAGCATCCTCAGTCGCTTCTTCCACTCGAGCTTGATGGCGCCATTGGGCAGAAGGTCGGCCAAGCTGCCCGACGGCATGAACTCAGTGAGGATGCACATGTTGGGCCGTCTGAGGCACGCTCCTGTTGTTGTTGGTCCACAGCAACAGCGCAAGGTGCGTCAGTCAGCGCTCATGCTCAAGGCGAGAGGAAAGGGCAAGGTGGTGGGGGGCAAGGAGTCGCGCGCGCGCGCAACAAAATATACCGATGAAGAGAACGATGTTGGGGTGGTGGAGCTCGGAGAGGAATGCCATCTCCGAGCGGAACTCGAGCACGCGCCGCTCGTCAAGCTTCTGGTTGATGAACCACTTGACGGCCACCTCGACTCCCTTCCACTTGCCCCGGTAGACCACGCCGTAGCTGCCCATCCCGATCTGCTTGCCCACCTGGATATCTTTGAAGTCGATCACCCACCGACACAGGTTGGCCGACGCGAGGAAGTTGTCCTCCTTGAACTTGATCCCTTCGCCCACGGCCGTCAGAAGTTCACCACCATCGCTGTTGTCGTTGTCTCGAATCGAGTTGTTGCTCTCGCTCGTGGCGCTCGTCGAGCAGTTGCCCTCGCTCGCCGCGGCCAAGCCACCGAAGAATCGCGCCTCCAGTCCCCTGACCTTGAGCTCGTACACCATGACTCCTGCCGGTCCAGCCATGTGCCGTGTGAGCCACTCACGCTGCCACACACGGCACAACAGCCTGGCAAACCGCTTGTGGTCCTTGAGCAGGTCGGTGTCCTTGACCTTGTCGAAGACATCGCCCGTGAACACCACCTGGCCGCCGTGGGTCATCGTGGTCAGGCGAGCCGCGATGTCCACGGCCCGTCCGTGGTACTCGATGCGCCTCGTAATGGGGTCCTTGAGCGACCGCGGCTCGCCGGCGTGCACGCCCATGCGCACCCGCAGGCCCTTGAAGATGGGACGGTCGTCCACGTCGCCCCACTCCTCGGCAGCTCCCGGATGCGCCAGCAGGGCCTCGGGCCACTCGACCTCGAGCAGCGCCGCCTGCACGTCCATGCACCACTCGAGCGCCTGCACGGCCTCCTGGAAGGCGACGCAGAAGGAGCCCTCCCCGGCCTGCCTCTCCTTGCCAAACATGACCTCGTAGCCGCGGTGCTTGACCAGCAGCGCCCGGAGCACGTGGTTGTGCAGCAGCATGGCCTGCAGCATGGCTGGTGAGTTGAACTCCCACAGCGAGGCCGCACGCGTCACGTCCGTGAACACGAAGGTCATCTCGCCGGTGGGCGGCGTCGTGGTGCCGCTGCCTGCCCCGTTTCTCCGGCCTGACGACTCCACGCTGTCGGTCCTCGAGCTTGTCGACAGAGTCCACGAGGAGCCCGTGTTGGGCTGCGCAGGTCTGGACGACGCACCCGCCGCCGACGTCGACGTCGACGACGACCTGGAGGTGTTGGTGCCGCCGGTGTCGCCGGTGAGAGACGACAGGCGCGTCATGACCTCGAGGAAGGTGGGCCGAATGATGGGATCGCGGTGCCAGCAGTTGAGCATCAGCTCCGTGTATTCGGCCGGAGTCGAGATATCGTCAGGCACGGGCGGCCGGATGTCATCCCTCAGCACCGCCACCGCCACCGCAGCAGGGCTGCCACACACATACACGCGCGTCAGAGGCATGCATCGGCGGAGGCACACTGCGAATGGGAGGGATGGGGCGACACCTCATGCCGTAGTAGGGCATCTCGCGCGTGAGCAGCTCCCACATGATGATGCCGAAGGCATAGACGTCGGTGAGGACGAAGTCGATGTTGGTCGACTCACCGAGGATCTCTGGCGCCGACCATTGCACTGTGGTCACCTGGACGTCCTCCTTCTTCAAGCTGGCCTTGAACTTGGTCAACCCGAAGTCGCTCACCTGATTTCCCCCTCCCCCCGGAGCCAACCAAGCAACGGGTTGCCGACGCATGTGAGCGCAATTCCACCACGAAACAGAAATGATAGGTGTAGTGGCTGGATGGACCTTGACGTTCCACTTGCTGTCGAGCAGCAAGTTCATTGACTTGAGATCACGGTGCACGATGCCCGACGAGTGGAGGAAGTGCATGCCCTTGGCCGTCTGACATGCCATCTTGGTCTTCAACACGAACGGCAGATCTACGATCAACTCGTTGTGGAGCAACTGTGTAGTGTAGCCTTAGCAACCGTCATCGTGGGGGGGGGGATGGACAGGCATACGTCAAATAGGGAGCCGAGGGCCATGTGCTCCATGACGATGCACAGATGGGGCGCCTTGGTCGACGCTCCCATGAACAGCACCACGTTCGGGTGCCGGAGCGCCGTCATGACGAGCACCTCTTCCTTGAAGGCTCGCTCGACGTCCTTGGTGATGTCCTTGGAGATCATAGTCTTGACGGCCACCTCCGTTCCCCTCCACTTGGCTTTGTGCACCACGCCATACCTGCCATAAACCCCGCGATTCCATCAACCGACGCCGACATCGGGCCACACCCATGCGGGATGAGCATCAGGAAAAAAAGAAAAAAGAAGAAGGAAAGAGGAACGGAAGGGAGATGGGTAGTGGTTGGGGGGGAGGGGAGTGGCGAAGGTACCCGCCGGCTCCTATCTGCTCGCCGACTTCGAGTTCGGAGAAGTCCATTTCCCACTCGTTGCGCTCCTTACGCCGAGAGAAGACACTCACCAGAACGACGGTCACGAAAATCACCACCAACAGAAGACCCACCGGCATGGCCGTGCCCAGCGTTGCCCCAAGGATCGTTCCTGGTCATGGTCGTCATCGTCGTGGTTTGGGTGTCACGGATGTCTAACTGTCAGAGCGATCTTTGGTAGGAGCTCTGGTGAGAGGTCACGTGTGGAGAGAGTACCCAAGTCCGAAGTGGAGGTGGAGACGGCGGACTCGCAGTGAGCACCCTGCCAGCCTGCGTCGCAATTGCACACCCCCGTGCTGCCGCAAATGCCGTGATCGCTGCAGAAGGTGCCGTTGAAGATGCAGCCGGAGACCGAGCTCACAGTCTCGCCCTCGCACTTGAACTGCGGTTGGTGACGTGACGTGTGCGTGTGCGGGAGTCCAACATTCGCAAACCCTAAGGTGAGCACAACACTGGCACTAGCCAGGCGAGGTGGGGAGAGGAGAGAGATAGCGAAGGCGAATTGCGTACGGAAGAGAGAAAGTTGGCGAGCGTATGTTCTCCGTACGAAGCCTGCGCAGGCACAACAGACCAGCTCCTGTCGTGTGCCGTGTTAGGTGCTGGCCGGCAGGTCGACACAACTGTTGTGACGGGGGCACGCAAGTGATGGGGATCAGGTGCCTGGTGGCGCTTGAGTTGGCCAACGCCGAAGTCTGGGTCCAATAGACCCAATCAGCAAGAGCCCGCGCTTTCAAGCAATTTGCCATTGATGTCGACCTGTAAGGGACCACCACCACCACCATGACTTGAGAATCGACCGCAGCAGGGTTGTTATCGTGACGGAAGGCAGATGAGGTGGTGCACCTGACGTAAAGGCGGTGCACTTGAACAAAAGGCCAACTGACCGGCCCAGGCGCTGTTGTGTGCAATTGTGTTCGCAAGTTAATGGTTTGGGGGGGGGCGCGGTGTGTGTGTGTGTGTGTATAAACCCATGATGAGATCGGACGGCAATGTGGCGGGCGTGAATGAGTTCAACGCGGCCAGCACCGACGCCGAGTCAGCCGCGAGACTCGACACCGTGTTGCGCTTCCCCGCCCCGGACGATGATGTGGTGGCGAGGCTGCCGGCCCAGAGTCCTCGAACGGAGAGAATGTCCGGCATGTGGCCCATGCTGAAGCTGCCCGAGTGAAGCTTCATGGTCACACCCAGGTCTCCGCCGGAGATGACCACCGTCCGGTTGGGCGCCGCGCGGACAAAGACCGGCAGGTCGGTCAGTTGAGCTGTGGCGGAGACCTGCAGTCCGAAGTTGGTGTCGGCTTGCCTCAGGGCCGCGAGCCACAGGGCGTTGGCAGCGGATTGGTTGTCGCCCACGACGATGATGGGAGTCGACGCGGGCAGGCTCACTCCCGGATTGAGCGCCGCGATGCTCGGGTCGTCCCACATAGTCACCTGCGTGAGGGTGATGGTATGGTGGATATACATACATAAATAATAATACATAATGTATTTCATCAAGGTACAATGAGATACGGGGGAGTAGTGTACCTGGTTGAGGTAGATCTGGGCCAAGACTTCAAAGTCGAAGTTGAGCGTCGTGTTGCCGTACAACGACGGAACCTGCAGAAGAAGAAGAATATTGCCCACCTTAGGGGTGCTGGCTCCGAGTGCATGGAACCGGAGAAGAAGCAGCAGCAGAAGCAGACGAGAAAGAATAACCAAGAAGAGGTGGGACGCGAACGTAGTAACCGGGGACGATGGCCGTGGCGGTGAGCGGAATGGAGACGAGGTCGGGCGCTTGATCCAACTGGCTGGCAGTTGGCACAGCCACCGCTGCCACAAAGTCCACCACGCCTGCCAGAGCAAGCCCGGCAGCAGGAGGAGGACGTGCAAGCTCGGTGAGTGGGTTCGGCTGGTGGGAGTGCAGGTTGGGGGCGGGGGCGGGGGCGGGGGCGGGGGAGGAGGAATGAGATTGGGGGCGTACCGATGGCGATGTCGGAGATGACCGGGTCAGACGACTGCATATAGATCTTGATGAAGGTGCTCGTGCTGGTGCTGGTGCTCGACGCCCACGATGTGTACGTCCCGAAGGCCGGACCCGTGCCCAGGAGATAGGCCGTGGGCAGGGCCAATTCGCCGTTGCATCGAATCGTGCCGATGGCGTCGACCAACTTGCTCCGGTAGTCGAATGCCAGCGGTGCGTACCCAAGCGCGGTCACGGCCGAGATCACTTGGTCGTTGAGCTGGGTCCACGCGATGAAGTTGGTCAGCTCTTGGACCGGCCTGCAGTCGGACCTGGTCGTGTTCTGGAAGAGGCACAGGAAGGTGATGAAGGGCATGGGCCACGAGTTCTTTCCAGGACCGTTGTACAACGGGGTGGCGAGGTCGACTGCATCGATCTGGGCAGCGAAATCGGTCATGGCGCTCTGCACAGTGTCCGAGTTGGGCTGGACGACAGTGCCGTGCCTGTTTTTCATGGCGGCGAAGGTCATGTTGAGGGGCAGCACGTCCTCGAGCCAGTAATAGGTCATGCTGTAGGGAACTTGCTGGAGAGTGATACACACACACACACACACACAGCACACAGAAAGAACAGAGGCTTCCTAAATGAGTCGTGTGTTGTGTCGTGGTGTGTGTGTGCATGCGTGCCGCGACAAGGGCGCACCTGGACATAGGTGAGCCTTCCTGGGTTGTCGGTGGTGTAGTTGCTCCCGGCCAGAGCGGTGATGTTTTCCAGGAGGCCTCCTGCATTGGCCAATTCCTCCTCAAAGACCGAGCTGAAGTTGGAGAGAGCGGCCTTAAGGAAGGCAACCGTTCCTGGTGTTGGCCCGGGATACCTTTTTGGTTGTTCAATCCAAGCACAACACATCAAGTAAAAGGGTTGTCAGATAGAGTGCTCCCAGATGCGTGGCCAACCACGTGGTGGCCGTGACTAGCGGTACCAAGTCAAGAGGATGGGAGCATCGGGCATGGTGACGCCCTTGTTGAGCAGCACCAGCGACGGGTGGTTCCACCGACTGATGTTGCCGCACCAAATCAAGGCAAGCGTTTCTCCATCCAACACCTGCACCGATCCCGACCCCCCACCAGCGGTGAGGTTGGGCATCCACACACACGCAAACGCTAAGAGAAACTCCTACTGGAAGGTGAGAGCAGCAAAGAGCAAGGAACAGGCAGCACCAGCGGAGTGGTTGCGAGCTCGGGCAGGTTGTAGACCATGACCATGGCAGAGCCCATGAGGGGCAATCCCTGATAGCCCTGCTGGATCATGTCGGAGGTCAGCTGTGAGTCGATCATGATGAAGTCCACCAGGCCAGCGGCGTAGTTGGCCATAGACTGGAGCACGGCCTGGCCCGCCCAGTTGACGCTGACGGTGTCGCGGGAGTAGGGGAACTCGGCGGCCATCTTCTGCCAGAACAGACTGGCACTCGTTCCTCCCGCGCCATAGATGTTCGTTGTCCCACCACCTGTCCATTTCTTGTGTTTTAGCACAAACATAAAAAAACAACCGGTAGAGCGACGGGATGTACTTTGCGATAGGTTGGGTGTAAGACTGACCAGGAGGAGCAGAAGCATCGCGGTGTACACCGGCGAGGCCATTGCCAGTAGTGAGTGTGATGGTGGTTGAAGAAAAATCGAACAATGACAGTGGAACCTCCCGGCCACAGAGAACGCGTGCACGCACGATCCGGGAAATGCCACCCACTCACAACTTTCTTTGCGGGGAGAAATGACAGCTTAGGCGTTCGGGCGCCAACACGAGATTTTCCGGAACAGAGATCGCTCCTTGTATTCAGTAATGCTACCCCCCCAAAGGAAAAAGGAGTTTCATACACCTTTCGAATAATGTCATGTTTCCAAGGAGAACATGTACGTCGGCATCGATGCCGACCAGTAAGCCCGCCCGCGAGCTGGCGAAACCTTTTCGAAAAAATATATTTAACACGGAAGACACGGACATGTCCCCAACGACCACCCTTCTACTCCACTGGGCCAATGTTCATTGTTGTGTGCCGTCCAGGCGCCAGAGAGGATTAAAGGATTGATTTTGTTGGCTTTGTTAACCATGGTCCGTTTTTGGAGGAACATGTTTATGCTTGATAGGCTGTTTCAAAAGACTGTTTGTTCAAGCATCCAGGCATGTGGGCCAGCAAGAATGGCATCGAGGTTAAAACCCTTGGCTTCCATCAGGTTGATCCACTCCATCTTGAATTCGATCCGAAGCTCGTTCATGAAGAAGTCATGTCGTGTTCCATGCACTGTTGCATTTCAGTACATTGATCAGTGAGAGAGAGAGAGCACGACAATGCCAAAGCTGGCGGCGGCAAGCATACCAATGTCAAAAAAGTGCCCAAGCTTGTGCACGAACAGGCCGTAGAAGTAGAGATAAGCAAAGGCCGAGGGGTCGGTGCCGAGGTCCTGCACGTTGTTCTTGCGCATATGCTCCTCCAGCGGGTAGATGTTGAATAGCAGCCGCTGCTCCACGAACCGGCTCACGGCGTCCTTCTGGTAGAAGAGGCACACGAAGTAGGCCTGGTAGTCGAACACGCGCGCCACCTGCCGCAGTATATCGGCAGCCTGTTTGGCCAGCGCCAGACGTTGGTCGGTGACGGGCTCCGTCCGCACGTGGAAGAAGGCCACCTCGCCAACATTGCCCCACCGCACGATGTCGTAGCCTGCCAGTAGAAATACATGGTTCGCATGATCAAACACAACTAAACGGATACAATGGCCAATCACGTACCTGGCCGAATGCCCTTGCGGACTTTCTTCACGACGGCTTGGCCCAGGGTCCTGTCGGTGTTCTCGACCACGCCGATGAACTCATCAATACCGCGCGGTTCAGGCTCCAGTTGCGGTGCGATGGCCTTGATCTAATAGGGTGGGTCGCCCAGAAACATCGACCAAATGCGGTTAGGCCAAAGTTGCTCACATCGCATCGATGGCTGGTTTATGTACCTGTTCAGCAAGAGCGTACTCCTTCTTCCAGTGGTCGGGATCTGCTGGTTCAATTCTGATGAGTTCCACCTCCTCCTTACCGCTCTCTTCACCATTCTGCTTGTAATTTTATGACCAGGTAACTTGTCAGTATGGGCCAATATACGCACACACACACACACACCTCTTCAGCATTAGATCGGTATGAGTCATCTTCGTTGTCATCCTGAATGAGTCGTTGCTTGCCCTTGGCCCCGTTCGCGGTCTCTTGCTGCTTTCGTCTCTCACGTTCTTCGTGTCGCTGCTGTTTGAACGATTTGACCTTGGCCATTTGGTCGTCACGAACCCTGCAAAATAGATGTGCGTCAGGAAATTTCCTCATCAGGGTTAATTCTCTCTCGTCTAGACGACACAGTTGCCAACAAGTATGGAAGGAAAATGGGGCACACCTCTGCGTGTCGCCCTTGGCGGATATCAGGACGAGCCAGTGGCCATCGTCCAGGCGACATTGAATCTCGGCCCACACAAGCCCGCTCTCGCTCCTAATCCCTACCTTGTCTCCCGGCTTGAAATCCTTGACAACTGCGCAACAGTAGGGGAACGCAGGCTTGTCAACGCACATGAGGCGGTAAACAGCAGAAGGTGACCATGTGAGTACCGAAGTCCAATCGTTCGACCTCCTCCGACGAGAGCGGAAGGCCAAGCTTCGACATGGGACCCTCTTCGACAACGAACGAGATGTGTAGTATGTTGAGCGTGACTGTGATCGCTTCGGCTTCTTCGCAATCAATAATCGCACACAGCGGCTGCATGTTCCTGCCAACAACCACCACCCACCACGTTAGGCGTTGTTGGTTGGAGAACGAGAGGAGCAAACGGGCAAGAGCGGGGAGTACTTGAGTGGGCTAAACAGGAAGTGGTTGATCTGGTTGGCCAAGTGGGTTATGAGCATCTGGGGCGAGAAGGGCGTGGCCAGGTAGATTCGCGTGTTGTCGACGTCCAACACTGACAGCGAGCCCGCACCCCCGCCGGCCACCGTCACGTCGTCTCCCGTTTCTCGCCAGATCAGCTGGAGGTGAAGATGCAGGACATGAGGGCTCTTTGCAATCATCGAGTAGATGCGGATGAAGACTCTAAGCGAATTTCTCAAAGAAAGATTGGTAACGCACCCTCGTCTGCAGGCTCTTAGCTGGAAGAATTCGGAGGTAGCGCAACATTTCCAGCCGCTCGAGTTGCTGCACTCGCCGCTGCTCGACTTCGGCTCGACTTTCGTCGTCGTCCTTCTGCACGCTCTTTGCTGCGCTCAGTGCTGCCGGTTCCTGTCCGCGCTCATGCGCAATCAAGCGCACCACGCCTGCCGCAACGCCGCGCACACTGTTCAGCGGAGAAGCTCCACAACGCACGGCAGCCATCACGATGGAAATATATGACTCGAGTGACGAAGAGTGGGGGAGAGCACCTCGTTTAAATTCGTCCGTGGAGAGATTGAGTTGCCAGCGCTCGACGTCACCTGCATGTCGGTCGCTGGGCTCAAGCTCATACCGAGGATCGATTTCTTCGTGAACCATGAGGCTCAGTAACCTAATTATTACAAATAGTCAAGAGCTCGATCACACAGCCTGCGCTTCCTGATCATTGGGTCTCCATGAGATATCATTCTTAGACGTACCTCACGCCAAAGAAGCGGGCCATCTCTTTGGACACGTTGGGATGCAAGATCGGGATCATCGCTTCCCCTGCAAGATTAGGCGTATTAGCCCACGACATTGTTGAGCCAGCCTAGGTAAGAATTAGGGTTACCTGTAGGTTTGGTGAGGGCGATGCGGCCCTTAAGCCAGGGAGTGTCGAACAGGAACAGGTCCAACGGTCGCCTCAGCGCGCCACGCTCATCTGGCAGCCGCACGTCGCGTTGAAGCTGAGACTTCAGCTCCTCAGCGCACGAGGCCTCCGTAGCACTATCGCCTCGCGGCTTGGGAGCAGCGGCAGCACGCGCGTGGGCGTGGATGAGACCGAGCAGCATCAGCACGTGCGCCAACACGCCAGACGGCAGCGGGACGCCATCGCCGCCATTCGACTCCATGAGCCGATGGAGAGCAGTAAGCGAGCACTTGGCGTTGGGAATCTCCTCGATGGCGAATGCCTCCAGCAGGAAGTCGTAGCCATGGGCAAGCCAGGTCGGCACGCGGTACATGAGCGACGGCACCTCCTCCTCGACCTCGTGGAAGACCTGCGAGGGCGCGATGAACCGAATGACCTTGTACCGATCACGCACCTCACCGTCCCTCTGGCCTCGCTCTGCCTGGTGGCTATTCGACTCGTTGGCGGCGGCGGCGGCGGCGGCTTCGTTATCACCGCCAGGCAGAGGGACCAGGTGGTAGATCCACGGCTTGTCGCAGCCAAGCTTCTCAACAAGCGCCTTCCGCAGCCTTTCGCTCTCGCCGCAGCATCGGTCGAGGTAGCGGTAGATGTCGCGGAAGCCGCTCAGCACGCGCTCGCTGCGCCGCTTCTCGGCGAAGTCACGGCCAGCCACGTAGATTCGGGTGTTGGTGAAGGAGCGGATCATGAAGTTGAGATGGCGCACCACGTAGTCGACGTCCTTCGAGTTGAGGGTGGAGATGATCTTGAGCTTGCGCTTGAGATTGTACGGCGGGCTAAGGGCCTCTTCCAGGATAGGCGCCTGCGACCACATCAGCTCGAAGTCCCAGTACTCGGCCACCTCGGCGAAGCGGTAGAAGGCGCGCTTGGTGTACTCGGTCTCTTGTCGCACCTCCATGCACGGCACGAACTCCACGTCGCGCAACTTCTCCCAGAACTCAGAGTCTGCAACCATCCCACCGCGGTAGAAAAACAATCCGAACCGTTAGTGAAAAGCCAAACACAAAAATACGCGGCTGCCTATGTGGCGGCACCTGAGGCGGGCTTGCTGTCTGGACCGGTGGTAGCGCCGCTGGTGGGGCAGAGGTCGTTGTAGTGTTCATTGAGGTATTGGATGAGGAGCATGGCCCTCTGCCGGGCGCCAACGGGATCGCGCAGGGCCAGCTCGCTCACCCCGGAGGCAAAGCTGAGGAAGATCGAGGAATCGACCCGGTCGGCAAGACCCAGCCGACGGAAGAACAGCAGCCACTCGGCTGAACGTGCGTAGGTTGGCGGGAGCGCCCACTCTCGCTTGATGGCGTAAAGCAGGGGTACAGTGGGGTCGACAAACGCTGAGGGCGGATAAAAGCA
>CDFC01055632.1:0-11297 GCA_000826385.1 Acanthamoeba rhysodes | reverse complement strand
TGTGTGTGTGTGTGTGTGTGTGTGTGTGTGTGTGTGTGTGTGTGTGTGTGTGTGTGTGCTGTGTGTGTGTGTGGTGTCTGTCACGGCACCTCCAGGAATTCGTTGAATTTCTTCTGTTGTTTGCATTGCTTGATGGTGAGCAGGGCCTTAGCGTAGTTGGCGTTGTAAGAGGCGTAGACCCGCAGGAAAGAACTCTGAGTAGGAGAAGTGTCTGACGTCAGGTTCGTGCGGGAGAAGGTGGTGACGAGCAACGCGCACCATTCGAACGAAGATATCTCCGATGGCTGAGTTTTCGTTCCAGGTCCGTTCGTCGGTCCTCTCCTCCAGCTCTTGCAACAGAGTCGAGTTGAGGCCGTGAATCACTGCACGCACGCACACAACCCTGGTCAACCCACCGCACGACACGCACGACCGCGAAGGTCTGAGTGGAGTGTACCCTTGATCTGGTAAAAGATCGCCTTGACTTGATCTTCGGTGATCCACTTCTTCTTGGCGCGAGCCTTGGCTTCGAGTGGGCCCTGGTAGAGGTCGAGCACTGCCTGCAGAATGCGGATGTAGTTGCGCTCCGTCGTCACGATCTCTCGCACCACACTCTCACGTTTTTCTGCGCGCCACACAAGACAACACAGCCACGACACGACACCTCATGAGCAAGCCAGCAAAGCACAAGGAATGGACTGAAGATGCGGCATTCGAGCGGTGAACATACCGGATTCGACTTTGCGTCGCAACAGGTTGTCGCTATTCTTGTTCATCCGCAATTGCGACGTACGGAACTCGCGCGACAGAATGTGTCGCGATGCCGCCTTGACCAAACCTGTGGCCGTCGAACATTATCACCACCATCATTATCGCGCCCACAGTGAACCGCGGGCGAGTGTAGGCGTACGCTTGAGGTCGCTGCTCTGCGCCGGAGGATCGGGGCCTTCCGCGATCTGCACGTGATGTGTGGTGCCGGCGGGCATCGGGCGGCGGGGCGACAGCTGCACGGGCTTCGGCGGCACCGGCGGCGGGGCGAGGCCCAGCCCTAGCTTCGGCACCGTAGGCTCGACGACGGCCTCGGTGGTGGCCGGTACCGGCTGGTCGACGGTAATCTGCACTTGCGGGTTGCTGACGTCGGCACTGATGGCTGGTGGTTTGTCCTTAGTTTGCTCCTTCGGCTTGTCTTCGTGCGCTACCTCCGCCTGCTTCGCGTGGCTTTCGCGTTCGTTCTTTCGCCGTTGGACTTCTTCCGCCTCTTCTCTCTTTGCCTCCTCCCTCTCTTCGTCTTCGTCTTCTTCGTTTTCCTTCTCTTCGGCGTCCGTCGCAGCGCGCGAGCTCTGCTTGGCCTGGGTGAGCAGTTCGAGCTCCTCGTCGACCACCTCGCTCGTGCTCACCCCCGAGACGTGGATCGACGACGAGTGAGTGTTGTTGTAGTTGATCCACTGGACCTTCTCGTCGAGGTTGAGAATCGTGTGTTGGTGCGTCAGGAAGTGATGCGGGTCCGTGCTTGTGCACTCGTCGCCCAGCGCACATATCCGCCTCTGAGTCAAGTCGTCATCGTTCTTTAGCTTGCTCTTCTGTATATCGTGATCGGGTGAACATGTGAGCGTGACGCACTGCGCACACGGCACACACACGACACGACACATGGAAAGAGAGCGCACCTCTTCTTTGTCTTTCTTCTTTTTCTCCTTGCCGCGCCAGCTGCGCATGGTCCGAGACTTCATGCCGAGCTTCTCGAAAAAGACCTTCTTCTCGAGGAAGCTGGGCGATGTGGGCGACGACGAGGGCGACGGCGTCGACGACGACGATGTGATTGAGATCGAAGGAGAGGTCGGGGCCGAACTCGATGACGTCGGTGGTTCCGGCGGTGCGTGGTCGAACTGAAGGAAGTGGGACGGCTTCGTTTTGGCGCACTTCTCGCCGTCCGGACATGCGGGCTTGCTCTCCGGTACCTGCGTGTGCGTGTGCGTGTGCGTGTGCGTGTGCGTGTGCGTGTGCGTGTGCGTGTGCGCGTGGTCAGTCGTGTGTCATGTCGTGTTGTTAGCGAAGCGAGGGCCAAACAAGGTGCGGGAGGCGAGTACGGAGGGATTCTCGGCGCTTCGTTTGCGGAGGAGGGAGGTGCGCTGCGTGAGCGGCGTGTGCTGGAACTTGAGGAAGTGGTCCGCATCCGCGCTGGTACAACTCATACCCTGTGAGAGGTAATTAATATCAGCAATAAAGAAAGAAGAATTAGAAAGAATGATAATAATTATAATTGAGGGCGGAAGGCGGACGTACCTGAGGACACTGCAGGCGAAGCACCTTGCTGCCCTTCTCGCCCGGGATGCGGGTGGGCTTCTTATGACTGACCGACAAGTGTCGTGGTCCTGCACCGCCACCGAAAAAGAAAACAAACTCATCAGTGGCTGTCGCACCAAGCCTGGCAAGTTGCCTTTTAAATACCTCCGATTTGTGTGCCGCTGGTGAGATTACGGCCCGACTGGCTCCGGGGAGAAAGAGCCTGCGCGAGCGAACACAACAACAACAGCAAGAAGAGTCTTGTGAGCAAAACGGATAACCATCACACGCAGAGAGAGAGAGAGAGAGAGAGAGTTGCGGGGAGCGGGCGAGAACCAATTCGGGGTGGTGGCGGCGTGGACTCTCCAGGATCACTGAGCCCGTTCTCAGATCGTCGGTCACCGTAGCTGCTCGCTCTATGGAATTCAATGCACGTTACGGTCAGCTCGGATTGCGATCGCAGGTACACAGTGTGGATGTGTGTGTGTGTGTGTGTGTGTGTGTGTGTGTGTGTTGCGTGCGTGCGTGCGTGCGTGCGTGCGTACCACGGCCTCGGTCACTGAAGATTTCGTCGTCGCTGCTGGTATCGGTCCCACCTTCGGATAGTCCGAGCGGCGATCTCTGGCTCTTGCTTGCCTTCTTCGCCGCCTTCTGCGAGGGCGGGCTCGTCACGCTGCGCTCGCGCTCGCCGCTCGGTAGCCTCCTCTCTGAAGCGGCGCCGGCGCCGGCGCCGGTCGACCGGTCCGCCGCCACGCCGCGCGACGGGCTCGACTCGGCGGACGAATGCGACTGCGAGGGTGGACTCGACGCGGCGCGTTCGGAATGGGTGCGAAGACGCGATGTGCGGCCGTTGGTCGTGGCCGCGGCGGCCGCCGCCGCGTTCTCGGACAGCTTGTCGTAGCCCTCGACCAGCGCGCGCTTGATCGCCGTGCGCAGGCCCGTCGCCGCCTCCTTCTCCTTCTCCTTCTCTCTTTCGTCTTTGTCCTTCTCCTTCTCCGCGGCCTTGTCTCTCTCCTTCTCTTTTCGCTTTTCTTTCTTTCGTTGTTTCTTCGTCTTCGCTTTTTGCACCACCGCGGTCGCGGGCAGCGGCTGCGACGAGGAAGATGACGACGAGGTGGTGATGGTAGGCGATGAGGAGGTCGTCGTGCAAGAAGTTGATGAAACGATGGAGGCGAACTCGGAGCTGTTGATGGCCAAGGCGACGGCGGCCACCCCCTCGGCCACCGCCTTGGCGCCCACGTTGCCTTCGCCTTCCTCCCCCACTTCATCTTTATCTGTAGAGTCTACATCGCCTCCATCTTCTCGATGAGAGGGGCGAGCTCGAGGCGGTGGAGGCGGTGGATTTTTCTTCATCTTCGAAGCAGCATGGGCCTCTTCTTCTTCTTCTTCATCATCATCATCATCATCATCTGATGCTCTTCGATTTTCATCCACCGCCCCCTCGTTTCCCTCATTCGGCGATGAGACGGGGGTCGGGGGGAGGGCGGTGGTGGGCGGGGTGTGAAGCCTCCTGGGCGATGTGGCCGTGGCCGTGGCCGTGGTGGTGGTGGTGACGACTACACCGGACGAGGATGAGGGGGAGGGGGCCGACTTGCCTTTCTGTCGTCGTCGCTCGATGGATTTCGATTGTGACGACGTCATCCTCCTCCTGCCATCCCCAAGATCTCCTTTCTCTGCTTCTTCTTCTTCGACCACGAGATCTTCCACGTCCGCCTTTCGGTGGGCCGACTCCTTCCCCCCGTCGGAAGGGGGCACCACCTCTTCCATCTCGACTGTCTGTCGTGGCGTCGCTTTCGTTCTTTTTTTAATATAAATAAAAGAGTTTAGATGAGGAGCTCCTCAAACCATGAAGTCGTGCACTTCGACGTCACAATCGATCGGTTCGGTTTAGAAGATCAGTTCGGTTGGCGACGTCAGAGAGCTGCGCGTATCCACCACAGCCCAATTAATTAATTAATTACTATTCAATATTTTTTAAGGGCGCTGCCGCACTCCCTCGCCAAGCTGGCGCTCAGTTTGCTCAGTCGACGCTGCACCCCAACAAAACACTCGCCCCTCCCAACGTCCCACGCAGATTGTGTCAGATAGCTCGAGTTGGTGACAGCTCGTGAGCACAGCACACTATGCGGAGAACATGTCGGTCAGACATGTGTGGCTGGGCTTGTCGTTCCCAACTGTCGAAATCTCTGCGTTATTGTTGGCAGTTCCGCAGCGATATTCTTCTGTGGGTCGTGGAGTTGCCAGAGACGAAGGAGCTTGCTTGGAGAGCGCCGGAAGTTCACCGCTTCGCGCACCTACCCTTACCACGCACTCCGGCATACCTGTCTCCATGGCGCGGTGTGCGTGAAGCGAGCGCATAGCAGCTGTCAATCGCCAGTGACGCCGGAAGCCGGCTGAACGCGTGGAGCGCCGGGAAGCTGCACCTGAGCGAGGACGCATACCAAATGTATGGGAAATTTTAAATATGCGGCGGTGCATTACCGCTAAATTCCGAAAATGTCGGAAGTTTGCATTCCCGATTTCTTTTTTTTCTCTCAAGCCACAAACTTCGGCGGCGAGAAAGAGCACGAAGAGAGGAGGAAGACAAGAAGGAAGGAGAGATGACAAGAGGCCAGTTAGCGTCGCGACCCAACTATGTCGCCATTTCTTCTTCTCCAAGGAGAAGGACGTACATACACTACAGCGTCGGCTAGGCCTAGATTCAGAAGAAGATTGAAGGGGCCGTCCAGAGCCCTTTTGCATTGATTCTAATTCACGATTTCGCTTCTCGTAGACTCTTATCACTTCCCGTTCGGGTACGTCGACTGCGCCTCTGGCTGCCTTTGTCAGCTTGTCCTTTAAAGAGAAATCACTCATCATTTGTTGCTCTACTCGATATCATATCATCTTGCGCGTGCAGAACCATTCATCGCCCAGGCGGGAAAGATTTCGACGATGACGACCAGAGGGGGTCGCATCCGCGGCGTTGGGGGCGAAAGGGAGGTAAGGAGGGCGGGCCTTTGGAGCTCGATCTAGTGCAGCCGGGTCGGGCGGAGGACAACGATGCGTCATCCGATTCCACCGGGAGGGAGGAAGCTCAGGATGAGCCGGCGTCGAAGCGGCGGCGATCATCTGCCGAGGTCTCATATCCATCTTTGGTCCCCATCTCCCCCACGTACCAATTCACAGCCTCGCCGGCCGCACCATCTGCACTGTCACCTACACCGCGACCATCGACTTCGAGCGCCTACTCGCGGTCGCCGTCGTCCTCAGGAGGAGGCCAGCACTTTACGTTCTCGCCGTTCTCCCTCACCACCGCGCCCATCTCGCCGCCCACGGACGAAGCCCACTCGGCCTGCGCCTCCATCCTGCGTGCGCTCAACGAGAAGGTTAGGCGCGCGTACCACAGCGACGAGCGCGAGCAGCAACAGCGCCAGGCGCAGCTGCAGGCGCTGACCTCCAAGGTGCAGAAGGGCAAGGAGGGCAGCAGCGGCAACAAGCGAAGGCGGGAGAAGAGCTTCTGGGCCGAGCTCACGACGAAGAAGGCGCAGGTGGCTAAAGCCCAGCAACAGGAGCAGCATCGGCACACACGGAGTGACCGCGACAAGGGCAAGGAACGCGAAGAATGCAAGATCGAGCCGCCTACTACGGAAGGAGGAAACTGCGAAGCGGAAGTGAAGCTGAAGACGGAAGAAGAGGGGCACACCCAAGCGGCGCTCGGGCCGACATCAACACCTACATCGACGTCGACGACATCGATGGAGGAACGCGCGGAAGAGGGAAGGCTTCGAGGCGGCCATGCCGTGCGCATGGTGAACATAGCTGCGACGAGCCCGAGCAGTGCAACAAGCAGCAGCACTAATTTTGAGGACGAAAACCACCTTCGGCTCGTCGCACAGGCGACAGAACTGATGCTGGCGTTCGACAGGTGCTCATTCTCTCTCTCTCTCTCTGTGTGTGTGTGTGTGGTGCGACGCTAGCTCATCTTCTCAACGTGTTGGTACGCGTCAGGTTGATGTGGTTGTTTGCGCCACTGCATCCGTCGATCATCCACGAGGCCAACATCCGGTTGGCCCTGTCTGCGCAACACGACGAACCCAAGGACCTCGCCAACCCGCTCCTCTTGCACGTCCACGCCGCACTCGCTTTCGGTACACTCTACCGCCCGCTGCCCTTTGCCCATATTGGTGGCGCTTCTTCACTTACCCTCCCGGCACGCATTGTGCAGGCGCATTCCTGCTCGAGGCGCGAGACCTGGCCGACGAGTTCTTCGAGCGAGCGCGAAGGCAGCTGGAGCACGTGTTCGATTCGACGGACTACAACATCGCCGAGGCCATGTGGTGCCTGGGCTTTTACCAATTCGCCAAGGTACCTCTCAGCACCAATTTGCTACTACCTGCTACTACTACGACTCCAACTCACGCGTCGATGTCCCCAGGGCCAAACGAACCAGAGCACCTATTTCATCACGTTGGCGCTACAGATAGGTCAGCGGCTGCAGGCCCACAACTCGTACTTTTACGGCAAGTGTCTGCTGTCTGCAGTGCTCAACCCCGACTTCACCTTGGGTAAGCAGGCGCCACACACTTTAGAGGGAGCTTTAGTTTATCTTTTTTGTGGTGGATGCTGATCAACTGCGATGGCATTCTCGTAACAGAGGAGAAGGCGAGGTTGGTCAATGAGTACGCGGTGAAGGTGGCCGAGATGCCACGCTACTACGACAAGAACAGGTCTCTGCTGATCAAAAACAGCACCACGCTGACCTTTGGCACTGTGCGCGATCGAGGCATGTCGACGCTCTTCATTCTCAACAAGGTAGGCTGCTCACCCCGCCCATGCGACAGTGCCGACCGCATCCACTCACATTATTTATATTTGCTGCTGTTCTCAACTCAGGCGAGAAACCTGGAAAAGATCATCACCGAGTGCCTGTTGCTGCACGCCTGCTGGATCAAGCCGGACCATACGTACAGCGAGGAGGACAGAGCGCGGATAGCCAGCGACAATGCCCTTATCCTCTCCAAGTACAGCCAGGGCTTGGCCATGTTCCGCCAGGAACTGCAGAATAGCGCTGGTACGCACGTGCCCTCACAAGAGAGACACATTTGTATGTCACTGAAATGCTTAGCACATATGTCGCCTTGTCGCACCACACAGACAAGTTTGTCGACAGTTACGCCGCGACGATGGTGCTCTCCTGGCTCGCGCTCAATGTGCAGTACTATGGACTGGCGGACAACTCCAAGCTCGCGCTCTACTGGTCCCTCCAGTTCGCAGATAAGGCCAAGTGCCTGTCAATTGACATCTGCAGTCCCAACGGTCAGTGAAGCCTCACCACCACCAACTCTTCTATCGACAATGCTCAGTGCTGACATAATTTCTTCTTCTTCGTCTTCTTCAGTGATCTCTGCCTATGAGATTGTGTTCAACTTCGTGGTCTCGGCTGAGCGCCTGGACGTGGCCGAGCAGATCCTCGCCCTGCCCAAGCTCCAGCGCTGGACAGCCGTCTTCCCAGTGTGCGAGTCGCGCCTCGGGCAGCTCGCCGACCGCCTGGCTCAGGAGAAGCTGCAGGCCCGGCAAACCGCCGGCCCGGACCTCAGCCGGCCGTCATCATCGCCCGACTCCACACCCGACCTCGGCGGCGGCACTGGCGCAGATGCCGGCGGAGAGAGCAAAGACCGACCGTGTGCGGGTCGACGACCGACAGACGACCGTGGCGGCGACAACAGCGGAGGTGGAGGCGGAAGCGCTCCAGACTGGAAGAGCTACAGCTACAGCGCTGGCAAGCTGGCGGACATGGCCGCGTCGTCGTGGGGCCTGGAGCGCGACCTGGACCTCGCCTGGCTCCAGTGGCTCAACTAGCGGCTCAACGGACTGCCATGGCAGTGTAAATATTCATTTAATTTTTAAGTTGCGTGTTAGTATAGTGTTTGGTAGTGCTTTCGCTTGCGGAGGTACATGAAGACGCCGATGAGGGCGGCGATGGCCAGCAGGATGCCCAGGCCACCGATCACGCTCACCATGGTGGCCCACCACGGGAAGTGGTCGCTGTCCACATCGCCATCGTGGACGCCCTTCGTGGGAGCGGGCGAGGCCGCCTCGTCATGTCCCACCAGCAAGGCCCCGTAGGCCACACCGTCGACGACCAACTCGCCGCCCACAGCGCAGCACGAGCCCGCCGGGCACTGGGCCAAGACGACCATGTCGCGGTCGTTGCTGCAGCCGCCGTCGGGGGAAACGAAGAGCTCGTAGCCGCCAACATCGGCAACGTTGGCCATGAAGCTTGCGAAGTGCTGGCCCTGTTGGGTGGTGACGTTGGCGTGGACGCACTGACCGACGGGGAATGTCCGCGCCAGGCCCGGAATGCAGCCCGGGGCCGACTTGTCAGTCCTGGGCGCACAGGACCGACACAGAGAAGCGTGGGGATTGACCGGTGTTGCGGAAACGACGGCGAGCAGAGCGACGACAGCCAGCGCCGAGAGTGTGGTGAGAAAGCCGGAGCGCGGCATGAGCGTGTTGTGAGTGTTGTGTGGTTTGGTTTCGGTTTGTGGTTGTGTGGAACCTTCTGCCGTTTCTTGGGGCCATGAAACAAATCAGGCGAATTGTCGTGGGAACAGCGAACCATAAAACCCGCACATTCCATGCATACCACTACTCGTCCGGAGTAGCGCCGCCAGTGAGGAATGTGGACATGAAAGCCGACGCCAGGGTCGACTGGTCGATGGACGCCGAGGGAAGCCACGGCGCATCGCCCTGTTCGTCGTCGTCATCGTCGTAGTTGCCGTCGTCGCCATCTTCGTCTCCCCTCGCCACGGGCACATGTGTCTCACCGCGGTTGGCCGCCATCCCGCCACTGCCGGCACCTGTGCCGCGCCTCGCCGGAGCCGGGGACCCATCTTCCTCGTCCAGCGCAAAGGTGGGCGACAGGCTCTGGGGGTGCAGTGGCTGAAACAGCTGCGGAGACTCAACCGAATCTACAGACAACCAAGTCAGAGCGTGCGTGCGGTGGTGCGTGCGTGTGTGCGCACGTACCAGCGTCGTACAGGCCGAAGAGGGGATCGTGCGAGGCCGCTAGCTGATCGAGGCTGTCGACGATGCCGTCCGGTGGCTGAGTGCTGGCGCCTTGAGCGTAGGACAGATACATCTGCCGACACTCGTACGGGTTCTGGTTCAGCGCGCCTGCACGGCGCAGACAAGGCCGCCGCCGCTCGTGTGGTGTGAGTGCGCCCAAGCCGCCGCTACACACACAATCCTCGGTTACAACGCGTGGAGAAAAGGGAGACTAGAACGCACGTCCGATGCTCAGCCACTCGAAGTTGAGGCGCTCCACACAGTCGAAAAACTGTGTGACACACGAGCAGGAGGAGGAAGAGGATGAGGGCGTGAGTCCTCCCAGCCCGAAGGGAAGCAGTAGTGATGGTCATGTGGGTCGTCGCACCTCGCGCTTACTTGGCCACGTCATCCTGCCCAGCCCCTGCTCGCCCGACTTGTGCTCTGCATACGCGCGACGCAACACGCACCGCACAACAATACGACACGGCACGCGACGCGACGCGACACACGCGGTGAGCGCTATACTGCATTCGATCGTATGCGTGTTGGGGTAAGTAGCAATAGCGGTACTTCCGAGGAAAGACGACCCTGCCGGCGAGCCGACGGGCGTGCCGCTGCCCGACGATCCACCCGACAGCGGCTGGTGCTGCTGCTGGGCGTATTTGGTGGCGTAGGCAAAGAGCGGGGCCTGCTGGGAGGGCGACGACGAGAGGTAGCTGGGGGCCGTGAAGTGCTGCGATCCGGAGGGCGAGCTCGATAACAACGACGACGACGATAGTGTCGACGATGAGCGACCGGTCGCCGCAGCAGTGCTGTAGGGCGACGAGCCAAACGAACCGGCGGCAGTGGTGGTGGTGGCGGTGGTGGCGTCGCCGGTGATGGCCGATGACGGCGACGATGAGAGCGAGGAGGACGGGGAGGGCACCGACATGACGGCGCCGCGTGAAGGTCGGCGCTGTGCGAGGAGCTGGCGGTGGAGCTGTTGCTGGTAGAGGTGCAGGAAGCGAATGATGCACTGGTCGGGACTTGTGTTCAGCTTGCGCGCAACCACGTCCCCTGCATACAAAAATAATATTGATTTTTTAGGAGTAATTTTGTTTTATATTATTTTTTATTAACATTCTAAATATTTTTATTGTCTATTTATTAAGCTGATTTGATCTTGATTAGGAGTACAAAAAGGAGGTACGTTGGAGGAAGGAGTACATTGTACAGAGTTGTGCGGGTAGAGGGATGCACAGCTCCACAATCTGCGGTCGAGGTCGTCATTCCAGGTTGGCGGCGGCCTGACCGCATCTGTCGTGGAGTGCTGCTCCGTGCTGCTGCCCATCGTTCGAACATTGGGGGCAGGTCGTGGGAAGGGCACGAAGACCACCACCTGTGGCAGCTGATCTCCCATCTCTACTTTTTTCTTGTCTTTTTGATTTTTTCATTTTTGGTGTGACGTCAGCCAACATTCATGCCTGGCATTCCGCCGGCCAACGGTGCCAAAATGGCGCCAAAGTGTGGTGTTGCGTTTTGCTGTTGGTGTGGTCTGTGTGGGCCGCTCATCAGATTTGAATTCTAGAATTGGAGGAGGAGGTGCAGCGGCGTGGTTCGGCCGAGTATTGAAGAGGAAGAGGAAGAGGAGATGACGGATCCGGCGCCCTCGAAGGTGAAGGTGGTGGTACGCATTCGGCCCTTCGTGGCGAAGGAGGTCAACAAGCGGTGCGTGGTGGTGTCAGAGAAGTCGTCCATCGAATTGCGCCAAAGTCCCCACGCTCCCGCTCTCAGCTATGGGTACATTCTCTCTTTCGCTAGATGCGCCGCTCCTCCATTGTCATATCACTGCAGGGATTAGACCAATCTCACGCCAAACACCCGCAGCTTTGATGGAGCGTACGATTCTGATTCGCAGCAGGAAGATCTGTTCAAGAATGAAATTGAGCCCATGATCGGCTCCGTATTTAAAGGCATTCACACGACCATCTTCGCCTACGGCATCACGGGCGCAGGTACTTGTC
>CDFC01055622.1:0-15559 GCA_000826385.1 Acanthamoeba rhysodes | reverse complement strand
TTCTGGCATCTTGCCATGACGGAAATCCCAGGATTTGGCATCCTTCGGCAGAGGTGGTGGTTCGGGCGCCTTGGACCCTCCCTCCTTGCCTTCCCCTTCATCTTCAACATAGAGCGATTCCTCGCGCAAGCCTGCCAAATCGTCAAGCTTATCGAAAGGCTTCTGGTGGTCCATCTTGTCGCCCAGATGAAGGTGGGCGGACAAGCTAGCGCGCTGAAGTGATTGTGTGCAAGACGGTAGATTTCGTGTCTTGCTTGTTGCTGTTGATCGAAGCAGCTCAACCCTGCGTGGCAGACAGATTGCGCGCTGCAGAAAGTGACAATTTTTTCCGCGAACCGAGCCCGTCAAGCAACTCTGTACTTTGAACAAGACCGGACGTGAAGTGAAAGCTTTGGGCCACTCACTCGACCACCACGTGGGTCTACACGCACGAAGAGATGCGCAAGCCCTTCACGAGAGCTCGAAGCCGGCAGCCGAGCGAATGGCGTAGAGCAGCTTCTGTCGCATGATGTCGGGGCTCTTGTAGGGGAAGATCTTGAGCAGGTTCATACAGGTCGACGCCGTGGGCAGGTGCCCCGACGTGCGATCGCTGCCCCCGGCCTTGTGGATCGCAAACGGAGGGTTCAGGTGGCCAAAGCCCAACAGGGGCGGCTGCGGCGTGTGAAGCGAGAGTTGATGGTGAGTCACAAGGATCGCCTCAAGCATGAGCCTCAAGTCTCACTGTCGAGAGCACGAGGAGACGCTGACGTACGCGAGAGCAACTCGTTACGAATTTGAGGAAGAGGTGTTGGTCCTCCACACTGAAGGTCTGTAGCACCTCCCAGAGCATGTGGATCGCCGGGTGGTCGTCGTGGTATCCTCCGCCGTACTGTACATGCTGTGGGATCGTAAAGTGCGGGGCGGTGATGAGGTGCGTTTAAGCCCAGAACTACAGGAGACACTGAGTTGGAGTCGGGCGGGTTACCTGGCGGAGGTCGATGAGATCGATCCCTCCCTGGCGGCCAGCGATCAAGAGGTGCAGCTCGTGCTGGTTGAACATGCGCAGCCACTCGGGCTTGATGAGAGTCGAGAAGCCTCGCAGGAATGCCGCACATTGTCGCCTTATCTGGGTGTTAAGACGGTAGTGCGCGATCCGGTGGATGTACTCCACCCTGTTCTCGTTCGTCACCGGTATGTCGCGACCGCCAGGCACCAGGTCCTTGACCTTTCATTCGAACAAACCGTCAGCACAAACATCGCAACGAATACAGTAGGAGATCGGAGGCGCGCACCTCCACGACTCCGAACACGTTGTCAGTGACCGTGAAGTTGAGCGAGAAATCCTCCTCGACGTTCCCGTCGTAGTGTTTCAGAATCATCATGTTGCGATGCAACTCGGGGTCCAAGAACACCAGGTCGTTGTAATAGTTGAACTTGGACAGAAGCTTCGCACTGCGCGATGGTGAGCCGAAGATATATAAGTACAACGATTGCTACAAAAGAGGAACGGTGAGCGTACAGAAAGAAGTTGGCGAAGGGGACTTCAACAAGAATCCCCTCGTACATGGCCTTGCCAATGACCCGTCCCAGGAACTCGAAATGGCCCAGATGGTTCTCGGACGCTCGCTGCGAGTAAGGGTTGGGATAGAGCAACCGGTCGGGAGTCTCGAGGAATAGGCCATACTCAGCGCCGAACGCCTTCTTCGTGAGCCTGCGTATAAGGTTGCGTGAGAGCGAGCGATCAATGGGCATCGAGGCAAGACGTACTCAGTGAGGAACTCCTTGAACACACCACCGCCGTCAATGCCAGCTTCCGGCAAACCTTCCGAGTTAACGAAGCTCACCTTGACGACTCCCTTGAGCTTTTCCGCTAGAATAGGGCAGTGAGTAAGTGCAATAGGGTGAGTGGGTGCCTCGGTTGGTAGGACTCGTACGTTCCGAACCGGCGAGGGCGGAGTAGCCATCCTCGAACACAAAGTCGCGCCTAATGGTGACCCGGGTTTCGCCACCCCATGTCCTGTACTCGGCCACTAGCTCCTTGTCGGCGGCGATCAGCCGGGTAAAGAGCCGGAATCGCATGTCCGCAGGCACCAGGAAGGGGATATGCTTCAGGATTCGCAAGGCTCGCTTGTTGCCAGCCATCACGTCCACCTCGAACTGGGCAGTGTTGAGGGCGATCTCGTCCGCCGACCAGTGGTGGTCGTTACAATATACATGCCGAGAGCTGCGAGAAGGGAGAACAACGAATTTAATAACCTTCTCCCAACAAGACTAGCGAAGCGAGTGTAGTACACGTACTTGCGGTCATACAGCTGCTGCAGCACTGCGGTGATGGCTTTGCGCAAATGGCGGTTCTGGTAGACTGCCGGTACGTCCCTGTCACCCTTCACCCAGTACATCCGGAATACGACTTTCTGTGTGGAAAGGGGTGTGAGAGTCGCTTCGTCTGCTTCACCGGGGGTCGCGGGATGTTACCTTGAGTGCGAGGCTCATGAACAAAACTTCCTTGAGCGAAAAGCAGGTTTGTCGTTTGAAGAACTCCTCGTCGTCCAGAGACACCAGGACGTGGCTGTAGCACAGACAGAACAAGCCCAAGATATTGGAGACTTCGTCCATAGAGCCTTCCGTGTGCGCGATGAAGAGGAATGTAGCATTAGCCCGAGTTCTCTTAGCAAAGCAGTAAGCGGCCCGCGGCAAGAAAGGTACCTGTGCTTCCCTTCTCCACGAATTCATGAAACTCGATCGTCGAAGTCAGCAGACGCCACAGGTTGGTGACTATGGTGTGGGCCAATGCGTTCAGCATGGACAATCGCGTCGGGTGCTCGTCTGCCATGAGGTTGTGGCAGAGTTGGCACAGCCCAATCAACCCTCTGACCATTCCAAAAGCAAGCCAACCAGTCAGCTAGTTTGTTGTGCGAAGCGAAAGGGTGGGCTTACCTTGGGAAGACGACCCGGAAAGGCGACAGATCCTTCTTGGTAGCGTGCGATGGTGGCTCCGTGGGTAGGAATACTTTGAAGAGAGCCTTTAGAATGGGAGGACTTATGAGCTCACTCACTTGCTGCAGCACGGGGTTCTCGCGTTGCCTGGTGTCCACTTCAGGCTCACCTTCGAGCTCTTCTTCCAGATCCATGTTGTCTGTAAACACCAAGCGCACGTCTAAGTCACCGCCATTAGAGAGAAAGAAGAACGCTACCTTCAGCCAGGTACGCCGCCTTCTTGGCAACGTTGCTGGCGGTAAAGGCTTGAGTAAAGAGGTCAAGCAGTCTACTCACCGCCTCCAGGTATGCAGTCTATCAAAAAATACGTGTGAGCAGTAAAAACAAACAGCGGTTCATAGCCGTGTCAGCACAGACGGGCAGGTAGCTGATCGCATACCGAGATCTGAATGTTATGCTGTTGGATTGTGGAGTTGACGAGGTCGAGCAAATTGTCGAGGATCGCCTTCGGGACCTCTATTTGGTTGATGGTGAAGTCGCTGGACGTGACGGAAAGCGAAGCGGGGAACGAGGCGACGAGGGCGTGGACCACCGACGCGGGCAAGCGTCGCACCAACCGGGGAACGGATAGAACGTCGTGCGTAAAGCGGCGCGAAGCCGTTGGCGAGGCTGCCACAAACGCGATGTTCTGGAATGGCAGTAGGGCGAGAGAAACGAGTGCGAGCAGCACAGGGCTCGTGTCCTTTAACTCCTTCGCGTCTGGTGGACTGGCGTCGATCTGATCGCGACAAGGGGGAAGTGCTTGTGTTAAAACCACCCGTAGAAAGCATGAGCAGCAGCATGGATGAGTACCACCCGAACCAACGCCCGGTGAATTGCTTCGAAGAAGCCATTGCCCACCAGATCGAGGAGGATTCTAGAGGACAAGACGCTCTTTTCGTCATCGCTACCAAGCGGCCACTCCGTCGCGTTGCAGAGGGTAAGCAGCAAACGGAGCGCGGGCGAAGGCGCTTGTGTGTCAGATGGCCTGTTGAAGTGAAGAGGCAAATGAGGATGGTCGTTTCCGTGGGCTCACTCAGGAAGCACGTACTCTACGACGAGACGCTGTGCGCATATCCTTGCCAACCGCTTGGTTTCGACCAACCACCCCAGACGTGTCTGATCCTTCAGTGTAGGCGTGAAGTAGTTGGCCGGCTCTGGGCGGGGAAAGCGGTAAGTGGCTCTGGGGTTAGGGCGACAAAGCCGGCTACAGCGTGATTACCTTTGTTCTTGGTGCTGCTGAGGACGAGCTGGCACATGCGTTGAAAGTGCCCGGCGTCAGCGGGGTGAGCGGGAGAGTAGAAGTACAGAAACTGTCGCAGGAGAGGAAAGAAGATGGGCACAGCGGACGCCAGTGCAGGAGGCAGCAGCTGCATCTTGCTCATCTTCTGCTCATAATCTTTTCGTTCTGCCTCCTTCTGGAGATGCACTGCACATCTCGCACGATAAAACGCCTGTTCCCCGCGGGGAGGGGGTGAGTGTTGCCCGCTGCCAGACTTGTGCGCTTACGGGCTTTTGAGTACCTGGATGCGAGTAGCGCTGGTATTCTTCTTCTTGTCGAGGAGGCGCAGCTGGCGCTCTTGCTCCGTCCTCTGCAGAAATCGGTTGCGATCTTCCTCTCTACGCTGCTGGCCGCCCAAGTTGATCTGCTTGCGCCCCGAGCCAGGCGCTTGGCTGAGGAACATGGCAGCAATTAAGGGGCTCTACAATCTCTAGCACCTGGGCGTCAATGCAACGCCTCCTTTCGAAGATCTCGTACTGCCCTGCAATCTGTCGCTCTCTTCTCGAGGAGCTTGCCGATTCTCTTCTTCCTCGCTTCTTCTCTATCTCGCAGCAAATTACGTGTCAATTTTACATCTTTTTTTTCACTTCGCCGACAATGCTTCCAGGAAACTGGCAAAAAAAAGAGAGAAAAACACAGAGAAAACAAAAACGGGATTTTTTTCTCATGGCTCAAGGAGAGGAGGGAAAGGCAGGAGATGACACTCCACCTGTCCCAGTGTGTGTTGCCGATGACGGCGATGCTGAGCGGGACGAGTAGGAGGAGGTAGAGGTAGAAGAGGAAGGAGAGTAGGACGAGCGCCTCTTCTTGTGCTTCCTTGATGTGCTCTTCTCTCGCTTCCGGCTGTCTCTATCTTTCTCCTTGCCCTTCTTTCTGCTGCTGCTTCGCTCTCGCCCGTGCTTCTTGTCCTTCTCCTTCTCCCTCTTCCTCTTCTTCTTCTTCTTTCGTCTCCTCTCCTCTTTTTCAAGCAGGCTCTTCAGCCTTTGAATCTTGTCATCGCTCTCCTTCCCCTCCTCTTCCGCAACCGCCTTCTTCACTTCGCTTTCTTTCAACTGATCCGCCGCCTTCACCTGCTCCTCCAACTGGCCAACCAACACGGCACAGTCAGCTTCCACGCATCGAGTCAAGCCAATGCGGTAGCCCGCTCACGGGGGAGGGTAATTACCTTGAGTCGAGTGGCCTGGAGGTACTTCCTGGCGTTGGCATCTGTTGGGTCAATTCGAAGGGCAGTCTCGAACTCTTTGATGGCCTGCGGGAGCTGGCTTCTATTGGCATAGGCCGCCCCGCGCGCCACAAACGCGTCTGTTGGGTGCGCGAGGGAGTACAGGCCGTCAGCTAGGGGCAAAAGATGGCGCAGAGCCGGAGAGTGTAGTGCGTGGTACCTCGGTGGTGTGGATCGACTTCGAGGGCCTGGTTGTAACACTTCATGGCCTCTTGGTATTTGCCCTGCTTGGCCAGCCCGATGCCCTGCTCAACACTGCGATAGGAAGAAGAGTGTCAGCCACAACCCAGAAGCATCGCGACAGGCACCACATCTGCTCCACGTACGTTTCGCTGGCCCATTGAACGTTCTGCCACGCACGCAGCTTTTCGTAGTCTCCGTCCGTGAGCTCCCTGTGCGCAAGTGTCACCAAAAAGTGTTAGAGATGTGGGAGAATCGAGTCCGAGCTGCGCTAAAGGCGTGGAGGACAGAGGGTACGGTGGTCGCTTAAACATGGTGCCGAGTTCCTCGAGCGAGAAGGCCGACACCATGTGTTCGAGGGCATACGGGTTGGTAAAATTCCTGTCGCGTCTTAGCCGGTCGTTGTAGCTCGGCATTTCGTTATCCCCGGCTTCGGCTTCGCTTGTGCGTAGGGGTGATCGGGATAGGCCCTACGCACACAAGAGAAGGGGGAGAGGGATATCAATGATGAGATATGCAGTGTGGCGGACATGTTCGCTGTGCTAATGACAATAAATAAGTGCGTAAGACCTTACCAGAAATGTGTCTCCGTCGGTTGCATGGCGTGAGTGAAGAACACTGAGCTTGATCCGCTCGGCCGCCGGATTTACGGACGTCACAATGGCTTCAGGATCGAGGGAGCCGAGTCAGATGTGTAAGGCCAAAAGGACAGGCTGTGTGGGTGCTGAGGCAGAGGCCTTGGAGGGGGCCTGGTACCTTTGATCACGTCGCCGACGTGGTACGCATCAGGCATCTCTACGGTGAGGTCGGTGATGTACTTCTCTGACAATTCAGTCACGTGGCACAAGGCCTGTCGATACAAACAAACATGCCCGAGTGAGCTCATGCTTTTTGTCCCCTCGTTTTGTTCTTGCGCGGATGGTGGGTACTACCTTTAGGTCTAGTTCGTGTATTCTGTTGAACTCGGCGGTGAAGCGAGGCATCGAGCCATCGAGATGTTCGCAGACCTGCTCCACCTGTATCAAGAGGCCATACGGCTTGATCGACCTCACCGTGCCCTTCACCACCATCCCCTTTTCCAGCACCTAATCGCCGCCGGTGGAACAAGAAGGGAAACTTCAGTCAACCACCATAGCGAGTTATAAAAAACTAGAAGTGTGGAGTGTAGGCTCGCACCTCGAGGGCTCGCTTCTTCCGCTGCTGGATGAAGTCGCCGTTCTTCCACGCCTCGGGGTTGTAGCTGAGGAACGTGCTGAACGAAGGCAGGGAGGCGAACCCGGTCTGGGACCTCGAGTCTGCACACGAACGGCCATTCGTCCAGAAGGCGGGCGAAGTGCGCGGAGAGGACAACGGGTGGTGATCAAGGTCCGGTCCGAAACGGGCGAGAGTGCAGAGAGCGAGGAGAGGGAAGCGGGTTGGCAAGCATAGAAGACGAACCAGAGGACGACGAGCTTTCGGCGGGAGTGAGCGGCGACATCTGCGTGAAGCCGCGCCAGACGCCACCCTCACCAGGCTCGTCCGAGAGGAAAATCTCGATCTTGGTGCGGAGAAGGTCAGACGGCGCAGCGGGCGGTGGCAGCGGCGGCTGGGCGAGCGGCATCGCTCCTGGAGGAAGGGGCGGCGGCGGCGGTGATGATGGCACTGGTGGCATGCCGCCGGCATCAGGTGGCGGTGGCCGTGGGGTCTGTGCAAAGGGGCATGAGTAAGATGGAAGCGATAAGTCACAAATCCCAACTGCAAACGTGGCCATACCATAGCGCTGTCAACGCCGGGCCGCTGGCTCCCTTCATTTCGAAAACGAAATGCAAGTTAGTCACTGTGATGCTAACAACCAAATGATGAAAGGGGCAAGAGGATTAGATGTACCTCGCCCATTATCTGAGGAAGGGAGCGGATCAGTACTCGGCTTTGCAACAAATTGAAGCAGAATTGGGTGGACAATCACTGGAGTGAGTGACAACGGCGGTGCGGTCCAATTTAAACATGGCTTCACGTACCACTTCCCGATCCATGTTTGATCCGTGATCCATCACGGACCGATGATGAAAGGTACAAGATTGTTGCTGCGTCTGGAAAAAGGGAAACTAGCAAGAAAACATTCGAGAAAAAAAGGGGAAAGAGAGGAAAAAGAGCTGAAGAAAAAATGGATACGAGGCGAGAGGAAGCAAGGGAGCAGAAGACCTTCGTGGGAAATAAAAAGGTTGGCACCGTACTTCACGGTGTAGGGCCGACCTGGAGGCCCTCTAAACATTACCAGGCGACGGAATGGCGTCTTTCTAATCCTAGTACCCCCCCAGTAAACATCCCACGTTCTTCTTTTCTATCCCGCTCCACACTCCCATCGAAGTACACGCATGACGGCCCATTGAAAGCATTCTTTCCCGAACCCACCATACACAAGATCGCCAACACTCCTCCACACCCTTGGGTACCGCAGCGGCATCCGTGGCCAAAGTGGCCGACCTGTGCCCAAAAGAAAAAGCCGCCCGTTGCCGCCTTCCTATGTTGGTCGCGTTGGAAAAGGAAATACAGTCCCCGGACAAGACGGTCCCTTCTGCTAACGCCTCACAACTCACCACCTCCCCACTTGTTATTCCACCCCTCAATGCATCGTTCGATCACCAGTGCCCACAAGCGCTCTCGCCTCAGCCGCGACCAGAGGGACTCAGACGATGAAGGAGGGACGTTCAATGAAAAGGTCATCGACGAGGCCACTAAAGCGCGAACCTACTACTGGGAAGAGGTCGAGGAGGAGCAGTGTGATGAGCTGCTTCAGCTGATTTGAGCCAGCGAGCTCTTCATCTACGTCACCAGCTCCACCTCCTACAATCAGGTCCAGAAGGAGCTCTCCCTCATGACCGTAGCCCTCACCGCAGCTCTGGTCCAGAAGGAGCAGCTCGAGATCGGCGACTTCTGGAACACTGAAGAGGGCCTCCCAGGGCGCTTCAACAGGGATCGGGTGTACCAGGACCGAGGTGGAGAGATGCAAGTAGTGGCCATCCGCGCTGCTGACCCCGACGTCCCCCACTCTATTAGCGCCAAGGACGTGGTGAGCAGCGTCCTCTCTGCCACTGGAGTCGCCATCCAGCTGGAGGACTTCCAGATCAAGAGGATGGAAAATTCACATACCCCTACCTGGAAGCTGTCCACTCGCAACGGAGACCTAGCTGACGGGCTCCTCGCGACCGGTGGAGGACTCATGAACTACGAGGAGTACTACTTCACCACCTGGATCGACTTCAGCGATCCCAGGTTCGTGGTTAATGCCAAGGGCATCCCGATACAGGTAAAGCCCAGGGAGCTCGCTACCCTGATCGAGGAGTATGCAGGTGTCAAGGTCGTGGATGTCGAGTTCGCGAAAAAGAAGGGAATCTATCAGAACTACGTCAAGGTCACCTGCCGCTCCGAGGAAGACCGTAAGTTCCTAGTCGACTGCTCGCCGGCACCCCTACTTGCCGGCCTGCCCGGAGTCCGGTTCCAGATACCAGCCACTGCTGTGCAGATCCAGAAGGTTACTCCCTGCCCCTGCATGTGCTGCAGCATAACCAGTCCCACTGGTGCTCACGCCCCAGCATCCCACAGTGGCAGGAGGCCCGTGACAACAAGGCCAGCCAGTCAGCCACCAGGAAGGCCGAGCAGGAGGCACGCAAATTGCGCTCCCGCACTGCCACCGCCCAGCGTAGACAGGCAATCAAAAACAAAGAGAGAGAGGCCAAGGCACGCAAGGAAGCAATTCAAAGAAGGATTGCAGGTCGGCTCCAACACCGCAGCTCTTCCTCAGGCAGGAGCTCCCCAACCAGCCCGCAGTAGCTACCGCAGCCTGTTCTGGCTACTTGTGGCTGCTGTGCTGGCCTTCTCTCTCCTCCCTCCGACCAGCCACTCACTCCCAATTCGCAGACCCTTTACCCCAAATGCAATCCCGCCTGTCTTGCCAACCCCACCCGTTCTCCAGAGAGCAAGACCCCACAAACAACAACTAGGGCACTCACAAGGCCGGCTCTGTTTAGCAGGATGGCAATGGATCCTGCTCCTAGTCCTGGTCTTTGGTGTCACCGGCGTAGCTGGCCAGCAGGATACGTCAGACACCCTGAGTAGCGCAGGGGGGCTCTTCCTCTTGGTCTCATTCAACATCCGGCGAAACTGGCGGGATGTTCCAGCACTGCTAGCTATTGCAGCTAACCTGAAGTGGGACATTTTGATGCTCCAAGAGGTGGGTAGGTTGCAGGAAGACTCTCTCAGTGCTATAGCCGCAGCAGCATCATTAAATGGATTCACAGCACACTGGAACCTCAAAAGCATCACCGAGGTGAGAGACAAGGCAAAAAGAAGGGCTGTGGCCCTGCTGCTGGCAGAGAACCCCACCACTAGCAGGTATGAACAGCAACTGGCCAAAAAGCAGGTGGACCAAAGCAGGCCCCACCCAAGTGGCGGGTTACTCACCCTGACCTCTAACCGCATACCCTTCAGCATCAGTGAGAGGGTTGTTCTAAAACAGAACGGGTCTCCTTGCCGTCGTATCCAACACTTCCGCATTCACACACAGCCTCGTAGCATTAGCCTGGTGAATGTGTACGCCCCCTCAGGTAATAAAACAGGAAACGACAGGTTTGTCTCCAAGTACATCCAGCCGGTCTCCAAGAACGCCAGTCGGAACAGTATCCTGATTATGGGGGGGGATTGGAATGTCACCCCAGGTGAAGGGGAGCGGTGGTCAAACTTTGGTAGACCGCGAAACGGAGACGCGGCAAGGTCTATCCGCACCCTTATCCACCAAGGTCTTGTTGATGTACACCAGAAGAAACACCCCTCATGCAGGGCGCATACACACACCAAGATAGAACAACCCAGAGATGGTAGTGCGGCATGCATTACTACGTCTAGGTTGGACTATTTCCTAACCAACCAGACAGGCAGTGAGCGGATTACCGCAACGGCTATTCTTGATTCCCCTATTGACTCCAACCACTCGCCTGTCGCCGTGTAAGTTTGCAAAGAGTGGGTAGGGAAGGCCCAAAAAAGACTGAACAGCGCATTGACCTCCATCTGCTCCAGGACCCTGTGGTGCGGGAAGCCCTCCGCCAACAGCTGATCCAAGAGGCTGCCAATGGCGATCTGAATACTAGACACCTACTGGCAGCCAACAAAGTGGACGAAGCTCATGAGCAGGTCAACTCGTGTGTGGTGCAGGCCATGTCCAAAATCCTGCACAAAACTAGTGGGAAGGGCAAGTACCCGCTTAACTCCAAGGTCGCGGGTAGGTTGAGGGGCCTGCACCAGCGTCTCCTTGGCTGCCATAACACAATGCTGACTGCGCTGAAGGTGGGGGAGGTGCAAACCGCCAAATGGAGTAATACCGCAGCTGCTGAACGTCTCGGCATAGCCATACCCTTGTGTTTCAACAGAGAGGAGATTCAGAATACACTGGGCAAGCTGGTAAAGGCTATCCGGCAAACCACTAAGGATCTGGACAAGGAACAGGATTGCATGGCCCGAGATAATGCTAATAGGGCTACAGAGGCCCTGATTGCCGCAGGATATGCTGATCAGAAGCAGTTCTGGAGACAGCTACGCCCCAAAAACTGGCGCTCCAAGCCGATACAGGAGGTGCGGTTTGAAGACCGGGGACAGGAGACAAGCAGCAGGGACCAAGCTGTAATAAAGGACCACTTTGGAAAATGGTGGGGCAGCCAAAGTGCGCACATGCCCGATAGAGAGGGGGATGAGCTGTGGTGGACGGATAGTGACCCTAAAGTGAGTGAGAGAGACAATGTGGCTTTAGTCACGGAGATCAGCAAGGAGGAAGTGTTGAAGACACTACGCTCCATGCGGTCAACCACACCCGGCACTGATGGGATCCCTGTGTCAGTCCTCCAACTCCTACCAATGGAACTGGTCGAGTCCCTTACCATGATTTTCAATTTCTGCCTAAAGGGGGCTGCCTGCCTGCCCCGTGGCGAGGAGCGGCAATAACACTCATCTACAAGGATGGCGATGCAGCACTCCCGGGCAACTACCGACCCATAGCCCTGCTGCAAGTAGTGTACAAAGTCTACACTAACATCCTCACAGCCAGGCTGAGTAGGGCTTTCGACAAAAACATACTGGACATTCACCAGAATGGCTTTCGACCCCGGCGGTCTACCGCTGATTGCCTGCGAGCCCTACATGATGCTATTGAGGACAGTGCCCGCCGAGGTGAGGAGCTACACCTCCTCTATGTTGACATGCGGAAGGCATATGACAGTGTATCCCACCAGGTGATCGCTCACACTCTAACAAAATATGGGACACACCCAGTGTTTGTCACTGCCATCGCCAACCTCTACCGTGGATGTAGTTTCCAGCTTAAAATAAATGGCGAACTAACAGACCCAATCCCCTACTGCCGGGGGGTCCGGCAGGGTGATGGGCTGTCTCCCCTCCTCTTTATCATTGTGCTTAACCCCTTGATGCAATGGCTTGCCAAGGAAGAAGACGAGGCTGGCTACCAATTCCTCTCAGGCCTTAAACTGGCTGTGCTGGCCTACTGCGATGACATTGTTCTCCTAGGGAGGAGTTTCCCTGACATCTCCAATAGTTTTGACAAACTGGTTCACTTCTACACACACCACAACCTATCCATCAACCAGGCCAAGTCTGGTTACTCCACCAACGCCACAAACTATGGAGAAATGAACCTCCTTTTTGATGGGGTTGCAATCCACCGTCTAGAGGCCAATGAGCACTATAAGTATCTGGGGGTGTGGACAAGTCTCAGGCTCAGTACTACCAAGCAGATGCAGTCAATTGAGGCCAAGTTTCAATCCTTTCTCTCTGCTCTCCGCAAGAAGAAGATACCACCTCACCTGCTGGCTAGGACCCTAAATGCAGGGGCAGCCACCCTGGTCATGTATAGCATGGGGGTACAGAGTTTCCCCAGTAGCTGGTTGATTAAGCTTGATCAGATGGCTGCAGGGATAATTAGGAGAGGGCTTGGACTCTCTCCACGCTACGATTTGGACCCTATCTTTGCCAGGGAACAAGAAGGGGGCTTGGGGCTTATAAGCCTGCAGGCTCTCCAGGCTGCGGTCATCAACACCAGCACCACCAACCTACTGAATGGTACAACAATTGCCTCACGCACAATCTTGGCCAGCATGTCCAGAAGAGAGAATAGCAAGGACCTGATACACTCCTGGCGGCTGGGCCTTAAGCTGCTAGACATTGACCCAGTCATTACAATGGTGGACCAGCACCAAATTCATGTAGGGTGTGACCCCAACAACCCAATCTGGCCCGCATTGTACTCGATTGGGTGTTATCGTTGGTGCCAGGTTCAGGGGCCGACATGGGCTGAGAAAAGAAAGTGGATCCAGGAAAGGTTGGCACCTAGCCAACCAAGCGATGACGACATGCTTGACCTGGAGCTGGTGGACGTGAAAATCCGGTCCCTGAAAAAGACCCGAGGCGTTGCCCCCATCACACCCCCAAAAACCCGCCAACCCACAGCGGACGAAAAGTGCAATATGCACTGGAACCATGCGCTGAACACCCTCAAGATCTGGACGGATGGCGGCCACAAGAACGGAAACACCACTTCAGGGGTTGTCCTCTCCACCTTTGACGTGGGCATGAATATTAGTGCTTTGTTGGGGTCTGAGGAGTCGTCCTTCGTTGGAGAGTTGGCAGCCGTCCACCTGGCCTTGGAAGTGGCCCCCGCGGGGTGCAGCCTGGAAATCGTGACCGATTGCACCAGCGCAATCCAGACCATCCATAACTTTGGTACGTGGAAAAGGGGCCGTCAGGCGAAGACTGAGGGCCGCAGCCTCATCAAGGTGATCAGAAAAAGGATCAAGGACAGGAAGAGAGAAGGCCTCAACATGAGCTTCACTTACATCCCCAGTCATATTGCCAGCAAAGCTGATACAGCGTCCGCGAAGGGCGCTGAAGCCGCCTGCCTTTGGGAGGCAAAGTTGCAGGCTGTCCGAGACCTCCAGGGCCAAGACTTCGACCAGAATGTCCGCGGTAACGAGTTGGCTGATTTCCACGCCTCCCTGGGTCGTACAGCCCCCACACTCGTCCTGCCCCTGGGTGTGAGAGCCTCACGTGATCCAGCCACGCTTGTACACCTCACAGGCAAAGTGATAGAAGGGGATGTCAGGGCCCTGACCCTCGCACAGGACTCCGCCGCCCGCATCAGGAAACAGAGCCGTAAGGAGTCCCGGGGTGAATACCTCCGAGACCATGGCACCAACTACAAGAGGTCACAGCTCCCTGACAAGACTGGTAGACTGTGGAGAACCAGGAGGTGGCTGCACACGGCCCGCTACAAGTCACAAAGCCCCAACGCAGAGAGGATGCACCTGTACTGGGAGAGAGACGACTCCACCAACAGACATTGGTTCGGTAGGGAACACAAGGGAGATGAGCGCGATGCTATCGCATGGACGGAACGCAAGGCGATCCATAGTACCCAGGAGTGCCCCTTCTGCACCGACCATACGCCCGTCGCGGCTGATACCATGATGATCTTCCACGAGCCGGCCATCGCAAAGAAAGAGATGCATCACCACGCCTACAACGAATGCCCAGGCACAAAGGACGCCAGGGCGAGACGTGACGATGAGGTGAGGGAGATACTCTCCAAATACGCCCCCACACCCCTCATCCCGCTTGACGAGGTGCCCCTCTGGTTCACCGACTCCGGCGGCAGAGGACAAAGCGAGGCCACCCGAGCGCTAGGGGCGTACTGCAAAAAAATGGGGGCGCTGGCGTTCTGCCCCAAGGTCCTACCCAAGGCCCTGAGAGATATCGGAGTGCGCCGGGACCAGGTTGATGAGTGCGTCACCGAGGTCCTGACCGCTATCGCTAATGGAGGGGAGAGAATCTGGGCAATGCGACAGGAAAAAACCCGGAAAATTCACAAGGAGTGGAGCGCTCTCACACACGGGGCGTAAATAATTGCCCCCCACCACTCAGGACGCTGAAGAAGGGCACAGCCCCAGTCCCGTTTACGGGCTTTTCTTCAGTCCGCCCCTTTCCTTCCTTCCTTCCGAGGAAAAAGAGCTCAAGGAGGCGAATCTCCATCACTTCGTGCTTTCTCCCAGAGAGCGATAGCCCCACACTTACAGTGCGAGGAGAGCATTCCTTGCGGATTACACTCGGCATGGCAAGCGAACAGTTCAGCGGCATTCTGCAGCTCACCGGTCTCGACGACTTCATAGGTCCGGGACAGACCTGCATCAAACCTGCCTTGGCCACCCCCACGAATCGACTGCCTGCCAAACAGAAGAAGGAGGAAAGTGCTGCCAGCCAGACTGCGCCAGAGAAAGATCAACTGAAGCGTGCTCGCATCGAACTCGACGATGATGGAATGGGTGTCGTTGAGATCGACGCCGCGGGCGAGAAGAACAAGCTGGAGACCGCCAAGATCACACTCAACGACTGTCTGGCGTGCAGCGGTTGCATCACTTCTGCCGAGAGCGTGCTTATCACACAACAGAGCAAGGAGGAGTTCTACTCGAACCTCGCCGCTGTCAAGCAGAAGAAGGAGAGCCAAGGTACCTTTCCATCTGGATCTCTCTTGCCTCATACACGCTCACTCATCGCCCTGCTCGCTGTGGTTGTGCCGATGCATCTGCGCCTCCATCTACGACAGGCGAAGAAACGGTGGTGGTGATGTCCATCTCGCCACAGACCCGGGCGTCGCTGGCGGTCCACTACGGCCTTACTGCGGCCCAGACCCTGCGGCGGCTGATCACCCTCTTCAAGAGCCTGGGCGCCGACTACGTGTTCGACACCAGCTTCTCGCGGGAGTTCACGCTGCTCGAGTCCATGGGCGAATTCATCGCGCGATACAAGAGCGGCGGCGCCCTGCCGGTCCTCGCCTCGGCCTGTCCCGGTTGGATTTGCTACGCCGAGAAGACCCACGGTACCGATCG
>CDFC01055409.1:0-14297 GCA_000826385.1 Acanthamoeba rhysodes | reverse complement strand
GAAAAGACCCGGCGTACCGAGGAGACGTCCACAAGGCCACTGGTCGTGGGGGCGCAAGACGCGATGGTCAGCAGAACCGCCGCGAGAACTGCGAGAGACGAAGGAGTCATTGCGCTTCTCTTCTCCTGCGGGAGCGGCGGCTGGGGTGCGGGCGACAGGAGGGGAGATAAAGAACGAAGAGAACTGAAAAAATAGTACTTTTGTGGTGAAAATGATGATCTGTGGGCAGTGGAGCCCGCTCGTGGGGTGGTGAAGCTGAACATTGGCGGCTCCAAGTACATCACCACCACGAGCACCCTCGCCAAGGAGGACAACTTTTTCGCTGGCCTCCTCTCCGGCCGCTTCCCCTCGACCAAGGTGGACGACGAGTACTACTTCATCGACCGCAACGGTCGCTACTTCGAGCCTATCCTCGACTACCTCCGCACGGGCCGCTGGGCCTTGCCGAGTCACCTCCAGCCCGACGAGAAGCTGGTGCTGGCCGAGGCTGAGTTCTACGGCGTCAAGCCCAAACTATACACCCACCTGTCCATGATCGAGCTCCAGACGGACTGGCCCAAGTTTGATGATCAGGCGACCCAGGCCGGAGTCCACTTCTGCGAAGGTGAAGCCGTGGAGGTGCAGGACATGGATGGGTTGGTGCAAGCTCTGCTGTGGGACTTCAACACCAACGGGGAACTATCGCTGGAGGTGCAGGTGCAGCAGATCTGCTACCAGAAGCACAGACGTGGCACTCACGTCTACACCACCGCAACGTATGTGGGACTACACACCCCCGGGCGCCCGCTCTTCCAATTCACTTGGGGCAGATAAACCACCAGTTTTTGGTGAGAGTCCAGAAGGAACACAGAGACACAGGAGGACGCGAGCTTAGGGCGTGTCCGGCTGGGTTGGGCCGCGCGTGCTGAGGGTGCTTGTTCTCCCGCGAGCGGCGCTCCACGACGTCGGCTTGCTCCACGAACTCGTCGTCGGGGCCGCAGCTGATGGCTCGGGCGCAGAAGCTGGGGGGGCTGTTTGCCCCGCAGCCAAGGCCGGTGCGTCGGCACGTCGCGGCGGAGGCGCTGACCGAGTGCCCATGCTCCAGCCCGACACGGTCGGCCTCCTCTTCACCGCGGGCGCGTCATCGTCGGTCTTGTCGAGCGTCAGTGCTGGCGCTGCTTGACGTGAGGCGTGAGGCGTTTCAGGCGGCGGGTCTGTGAGTGTGCGATCGGGCTTGTCGGCATCGGTGCTCGGCGGTGCGAGGCCAATCAAGGATTGGCTGCTCCCCAGTCCGTCGGCCCGCTGGCCCGTCGTGGCGCTGGTCGTGCGCCAGTCGCCGCTCTTCTCGGAGTGAAAAGTGAATGTAAGTTCAGACGTAAACCCAGGACAACAGGGTGTGTGGCGTACGTTGGAGAGGGTGGGGGACTTGAAGTCGTCCAGCGAGGGGGAGCGCGGAGGAGCGGGACCACGGTAGCTGCCAGCCTTGCGGGGCTGCGGTGACAGCGGAGCGCGGATGCCGTCACGATCACGCAGCACGCCGCTTACCATCAGTCCGCGCCGGGAGCCTGCCTTGGGGCGCACTGCGAGCGGCGACAATGGTGGCGATTCCTCGTAGGTCGGGATCGCCTTCGGTGGCGGCGCGGCAATCGAGTCCGGTTCGCCATCAGAGTCTGAGTCTGAGTGGTCGTCGTCGTCGGGCGGAGGCGTCACAACATCGCGCTTGGGCGGCGCGGCCTTCTCGCTTTCGAGGCGCGAAAGAAACTCGTCGATCCACCGCCGCTCCTCCTCAGCTTTCTTCGCCCGCTGGACTACGGCGTCGTCACCGCCAGACTTCGCTCCAGCGGCCACGCTGGCGTCGTCGGGCTCGTCAGTGTCGTCGTCTACCTGCTGCTGCAGGCTTTCCTTGCGCAGCTTCAGGAACTCCTCCATGAACTCGATGATGTCGCCCTTGGAGCAGCGCGATGCCGCCAGCTCCTTGATCGATTGCGTCAGCACGCGCGTCTTCGGCTCCGCAGCGCCCACGGCCCGAACGTTGACGTTGATCCTCTGCGCAGCTCGCACTCTGCCGACAGGTGAATATCAGCAAGATGCTGTTGACTTGGCGCACCACGCAAAGAAAGGATTACTTTTGTTGTCGCTTCTGCCGGAGCTGCTTGTCATGTCGCAGTCGGAGCTCGGCCTCGCGTTCCAGCTTGGCCTTGAACGTGGCGTCGGCTTCGGCGTCGTAGGTGGCGATGTCGGGACACACGCCCTGAATGATGGCGTTGATACGCTCCACGATCTCCTTGCATGACGGTCGCTCCTCTACAGCCAACACGCACTCACTCATCAGCCCCGCTACGCACACACATATCAAAGTAATGTAAGGCCTAAGGCCGGCCTTGCATGGACGTACCAGGCACCTGCGCCCAACAGCGCTCAATGAGCTGCCTGTAGGAGGGGATGCACGAATCGGGAATGGCGGGACGCTGGCCCTCTTTCACCTGCGGGACCGAGAGTCGAGTGAGCGCACATTCACCGTGCGCGTGCATGCGTGAAAACTGTACCATGTCTTCGAGAATGGACATGAACTTGACGTGGCCGAAGAAGCGCTCCTTGGTGAGGAGCTCCCAGAAAATGACGCCCAGCGAGTAAACGTCGGCTTTTTCGGTGTAGGCCTTGTTCTCCAGAATCTCGGGAGCAAGCCACACTGCGCAGATCGCCACGTTCACCAGTCATGGGTGAGAGAGCTCCAACATCAACGGTCGGAGGCGGAGGGCGGATGGGCGAAGGCGACACACTTGGCAACGAACAAGCAAATGTAAGATGGCGTGCGTACCCGGACAGTCGACCTTACGCATAGCCGTGCGTTCAGCGGTACTAAGGGACACGCCAAAGTCGCACACCTTGGCCACCACCGCGGCACTGGGCGAGAGATCCGCCAACTGTTGGAATTCACATGAAAGCATGCATGAGCCACCACCCACTAAACTACACCACACCACGCAGCTCTGACAAACGACGAATGACGACGAATGGGAGTGTAGTAACGTGCCAGAATGTTGGGACTCTTTAGATCACGATGCATTACCGGCGGCGATGTGCTGTGAAGAAACGCGCACGCCTTGGCTGTGGTGGTGGCGGTGAGTGAGGGCTGTGATGGAGAGCGTTGACGAGAAACGCACCAATGTCCTTGGCGATCTTGAGGCGCAGGGGCCAGTCGAGCGCGACGCTCTTGGTCGGGTCGGAGAGGAAATCGAACAGCGAACCGGCCTCGACGAGCTCAGTCACGATGCAGGGCGGCTCCAAGCAGAAGCCTCGCAGCCCGACCAGGTTCGGATGCGCCAGACCGCTGGTCGGACATAAACGAGAAACAGTCAGCCGCGGGTGCAACACCAAACGACCCGAAACACGCAACGCCTACCGCACACACAACACATACTAAACGTGAAAGACGGCCCGCGCACCTCATGATCCACACTTCGTGTCGGAACTCTTCGTAGGTGAGACGACGGGATTCGTCGCTGCGATTGACGCCGCCCTGATCGCTGAACGTGGGGTCCAGCTCGGCGCTCCGCAGCTCCTTGATCGCCACGGGCTCGCCCAGGTACTTGCCCTTGTACACCGACGCAAACCCGCCTACGACAATGCGACGCGTGGTCAGCACTTTTGTGTGTGTTCGGTGGTTCGTGGTGCAAAATGGGACACGGGGCAAGGAGCTGTACCAACGCCGATGACTTGAGTCTCCTCCTTCTCCAGGTCTGACCACTTGATCTTGTGCCGGTCGAGATGCACCATGGCCAGATCCGGTGCGATGTGATCGAGACGCACCGGCTTGGGCTCTCCTTGCCCCGTATTGCCTGGAACGTTGGGGAGAGAGGGGGAAGTACGATGAGCTTCGGCGGCGATCGCAGAATAAACAGAATGGAAGTGGGGAAGACGGAGGTGAGGTGAACCGTTGATGGGACAGAAGAGAATGGATTGGTTGGGAGAAGTGGCGGCCTGCTGGCACTTCTCGAGCGGAAACATGAAGGGCGACTTCTGTCCGCTCAGGACCATGCAGTGCGAGCAGGGCACAAGCACCTTGGCCTGTTTGAAACCTCAGCTATGTAGCTAACAGAGGTGGCGTTGCTGTTGAAGAGGGGAGGCGCGTACGTTGAGGTTGTACCACTCCTTTACGAGCGAGTCGACGGCAGCGAAGATCAGCCACGAGAGATTGGACATCTGTTCGCCCTTGAGCTCAGTGCGCACAGTGATCTTGAGCTGGAGCTCGTCGGGGAACAACTCCAACAGTATGCGCTCCCTGGTGTCATGAAGGCGTCAGATGTCTCTCGAATGCGTAGAGGAACACCGACACGCCACCGTACCTTCCTATGTGGGCCAGGATACCATGGCGCCAATAGAGCTGTGCGGCGAGCGGGAACGCCAGCAGACGGATAATGAGTCGGCCCATGAACCCCTACACACCGGTCGTGAGTCGTTTCTACTCGCATTTCATACACAACACTCGAGTCGTCCGGACACAGAGAGCATAGGCCTAGCTTGCGTGCGCACCTTGGGTACGAACTCGAATCGATAGCAACGACCGAAGATCGATTCGCCTTCGCCTGCACGTATGACAAGAACACAATTTAGGCATAATCACGTTGACCGTGCGTGCACGATGAAGCGTACGGCAGTAGAGGGGCCACAGGGACGAGAGCTTGAGGGGCCGCACTTCGGGGAGCAGCGAGGGGATGAGGTACAGAGGCTCTTCCAGACTGGGGACTGGAGCATTGGAACCGGCCTCGCCTCCCGAGCGCAGAAGGGCGGCGTAGTCGCCCAGCTTATGGATGTGGGCGCCCACGGGGAACGACAGCTCGAACCGCTCCAGCAGGGAAAGGATGAACGGGTGCACCTGCGGGGGGTATGTGGGCACCCTCCAGATATGGGGCAACGCCGAGTGGGGCATAACTCCGTTCCTGCGTGTGCAATGCGCGAGCGTGTTGGTCAACACGGCTGGCAATTTGAGAGGCGAAGACATGAGCGTGAGGAGTGCGGCGTACTTGCAGTAGTTGTGCTTCGTCGACACGACGGTGGACATGACGTTCATCAGCCATTGGGGCTCCAGGATGACCACGTCCTTGAGCTGAACCGACCCACACATCAGTGCCACAGTACTCGCAGCACCAGTGGGGGGGGGGCATGCGCGCACCTTCTCGTCGCTGGGGAAGTGGACGAGTGATCCAAAGTTGTGCAGCAGCGAGGTGGCGGCCAGCAGGTCGTGTTCGCGTTCGATGAGGCACAGCCGAGCTAACGACCGGAATTCGTCCCAGGACATGATGGGCGGCATACGTTCCTTGCCCTGCGCCACCAGCAGCTTTTCCAGTTCCAGATAGTTGGAAGGAACCGGCTGGCCCATATGTTCCTGCGCTTAATTGTCAGAAAAACGCACACGTACGCACCACCGCACACGCAGAGGGGGGGGGGAGGTCGTGCCTGTTTGGCGATGATGGATTGGAGGCTGCCGAGCAACGCATCCATTCCCTTGCCGTTGAGGGAGCTCACGAAGTGGATACCCAAGATGTTGGGAAACCGGGCGCAGTACTTCTTCGTCAACCTGGAATAAAATGGAGGCCCACCAGCATTCACCAATCAATGAACCTGCAGTAGAACGCAGGAATGAGAGGGATGTACCGCTGCTGCATGATGTTGAGGTAGTCGTCGGTGCATCGTTCGTCCTCGGCATGGGTGCCAATAAGGAGGATTGGCGAGTTTCCTCCCGCAGTGCGGACGGAGCGCAGCCTGCGTGCAGAACCAAGCAGGGTGAGCACACTCTGAGTGAGAGACAATCAACCACCTGGCACGTACCAGTATTCGACGTGGGACTGCTCGGGAGCGAGCAGGTTGAACACCACCACGTACAGCGAACGTTCGGAGAGGAAGAACTGGTGCGTGGAGTAGTAGATTTCTTGCCCTGCATTACCATATCTGCGTCAGCATCGACACCTATTCTGGGAGGGGTGATGGTGTTGAAAGCAATGGAACGTACCGGCAAAGTCCCAGGCGGAGAGCTCCATCATCGGCGCGTCGTTGCCCCAGGGCATGGCAAGGTTCCACGGATTGATCTCAATACCGTCGGTGGACAGGGGAACAGTGTTGGCTGCACATGAGAAGAGAATCGGAGTTAAAATCTGAGCCTTAGGGTGTGGATTGGGAGAGAGCGGCGTGTACAATTGTCGTCGTCAAGCACGGCGGTCTGGCGGACCAGCTTCGCGCTGGGCGACCGAACTAAGGACCTGATCTTCTTCTCCCTCCGCTGCAGGGCGCGAAGCAGTGATGTTTTCCTGCGGAGAGGATATGCGCCTCGCCAGGTGAGCCACAGTGGTAAGGCTAGGGGTACAAGCTCAGACTGAGCCCGGCGCACATCGTACCCGACGTTTTCCTGGCCCACGAACATGAGCTTCATGCGGAAGCAGAGCTGCTGGCCCCGCAGAAGCTGGCTCAAGTAGGAGATGACGCTCGACGACCCCATCGCCACGATGTCCGGCGGAGGCGAACTGCAGCCAAGATATTAGAGAAATGTGGTGCGGCCTCATCGAGGAGAGGCTATAGGTCGAAACTTACCGAATGCAGCCGTGTTGTGGCCCCACCTCGAGCGAGTGGAGCTGCATGGTACTCAGCTGGGCTGGCAATTCGGCGATCCAGTTGCCCTCGAGATTTAGCTTGGTCAGCTGCTTGAGGTTGGCGATCTCGGCGGTGAGCGCGCGCAGCCGGTTGTTGCGCAGGTCCAGCTCTTTGAGCGCGCTCAGTGAGCTGACATCCGCGCTCAGCGCTGTGAGCCGGTTGTCGTTGGCCAGGAGCCGCTCCAGGCGGCTCCACTTGATGCACCCGGCCGGAATCGACGTGATGGCGTTGTTGGCGATGTCCAGCGTGCGCAGCTGCCCCAGGAACCCGAACTCGACCGGCAGTGCCGCCGCGGCGTCGGCGGCGGTGCCCGGCGTCTCCGCTCTGCCATGTACGCACCACACGTGCAACTTAGCGAGGAGTACTGAGAATGAGGCGACTGTTGTACGTACGCAGGGATGCCGATGCGAACTGTGCCGAGGCGCTTCTTCCTGAGAAGCACCGAACCGTGCAGCCCGGTCGGCGGTGACGTGGGCGCGTCCGCTGAGTTGGTCGGTCGGGCAAAGCCCAGACAATTGCGGGCGTAAAACTCCTCGAGGGAGGCAAGCTGCCACAAATCGCCGGGCAGTCCGCAGAGCTGGGGGTTGTTCGAGAGGTGTAGCACGCGCAGCTTGGCCAGATGCGAGAGACCCGGCTCGATCTTGACAAGCGAGCAGCTGGAGAGGTTTAGCGACTCGAGCCCCGTGAGGCTGGCAAAGAACCGTGACGAGAGCGAGCTGATCGCATTGTGAGCCAGATCGAGTGACACCAGCGACGGCACCAGATGAAGCACCTCTGGCACGCCTTCCCTGCCTGTGGCCAATGCTATTGGTTACAGATCATCTTGCGAAAGTCGGACTGAGAAGTGGGGGTGGCGCACCATTGCCGCCGGTGAAGGCGTTGCCGGCAAGGCTCAGCACCTGGAGGCGGGTCAAGCACGACAGGTGCGCGGGCATGGCGGAGAGGCGGTTGTGGGAAAGGTCGAGGTGGGTGAGGGCGCGGAGCTGGTGGGAGGGAAGCGCCGAGAGGTCCCACAGCCGGTTGTGCGCGAAGCTAAGGCTGGCGAGGTGGACGAGCTGCGGGAGCGAGGCAACCAGGTGGGTGGGCAGGCAGGTCAGCAGGTTGTGGGACAGATCGAGCGACCGCAGCGACGATAGAGGCGAGATGTTGAAGGCCAGTGTGCTGATGAAGTTCTGCGAGAGGTTGAGCGCGGTGAGCCTCGGTACGGAGAGAATGGATGGAGGCAGCGTGTAGAGGAGGTGATTGCTCAGATTGAGCTCGACATCGTTTTCGTCGTCGTGGCCGGCTGTGTGCACCGAAGACCAGCATAATTGGACGTCAGCATCGATGCGCCACCAGCGATAACATGATTGCACACAATTTACTTACCTTTAGAGGTCTCGAGGCGTATGGCTTTCACAACCTGCTCTGTCGATGAGTAACAGGCCCAGCGCATGTAGTACTCTGCGATCACCCCGCCCCAACACTGTGTAAGTATCACCACCGCGGCGATTACGCAACGGCTGCCGATGGCGTACCAGTCCACAGCTTAACGTCGTTGGGCTGCGGCTGAAGTGGAATCGACAGATAAGGCTGGTAGAGGTCACTCTTGAAGAGTTCTTCATTCTCGTGGATGTAAGTCCACACCGACACCGTGCTCGAGGAAAGCAGCAGCTTGCCTAGGAGAAGCGGGGGTGGGTCAGGCGACTGCTGTTTTTAACTCCGAATTCGCATAGCTAGGAAGTGGGAGTCACCTTTGATTCTGTCCTTCTGGCAATCAGCGAGGAAAGAGCCGAAGCGTGCGCTGTACACGGACTCAAGGAGGAAAAGAAGGAGCACGTTGTCGAACTCGAACGCCTGTGGCGTTTGGCTCCACAGTTGCCACACTGGCAAACGAGCGAGTGTCAACAAAGAAACAAGCCCGCGCGCGCGAGAATAAAGAAAGGCCACGCACCCGCGTCGATGAACTGCGTGAACATGTGCGAGTGTTGTTTGGGCTGATACTTGTTCTTGTGCTGCTGACCCCATTTGTGCACTACAGGCGCGCGCCAACGACAGCAAACATGAGAACCAGCTAGATGGTACGCGAGCGGGGGAGGGGCCACGAACCATAGGCCATCCACTCCTTCTCGATCAGGAAGCAGAAACCAACGACGGTGCGGAAGTACGGGTCCAAGCACACCTGCAGGGGGATAAGTATGAGCATGCTGGTGAGCATTCGTTCACTTCGTGGTCAATCAAAGGCTGGAGGTCACACCTGGACAAGGCTTGCCACCTGCGGCACCGCGCCGTCGCCATCGGAGCTTTGGACGACCACCTTGATACAGACCAGGTCAGTGATGTCCAAGGTACGTTGGTCGTCATCATGAGTTGATTACTACGTACGGGTTCGCCGCGCTGTATGAGGTTTACCACCTCCGAGGTGGTGTTGAGCAGCTGTCGGATGCCCTCGAGCCAGTGCGTGGAATCGAGCGTCTCCTCCCAGGACTCCTTTAGCCTGTGCAGCGGCACCTCGTCCTCTCGCTTTTTGTCGCCCGATCCCGCCTTCTTCTGTTGGTGGCCGCGCGTGAAGCTGTTCGGGTCGAAGCTCTGAATGAGCGACGAGAGCTTCAAAAGGCTTCGACTCACCAGCACGGGCGCCAACAGGCCGGTGGTATGAGTCACGACCATCCCAGCCTCTGCACACGCGAACTCATAAGTCACGGCATTGGGTTGGTCATGTTAGAAAGTGCTGGAAGGGAACGAACCGACTTTGATGGTCTCCACAGGGCCGGGCGCTGCTTCGGTCGGAGCGAGGTAGGTGAATTTCTTCCGCACAAGTGAGGTGTTGAAGACGTGCAGTGCCTCAGCCCGCGGGTGAAGAAGCAGCACCTCGCCGAGCATGCTACGCTGTTCGGCGATGGGCTGGTTGCCGCGCTTCGACTCCATGCGCTTTGACTCGGTGCGCTTGCTGTCAAACGGGCTCGACGCAAGCGACACCGACGGGTCGCTGGTGAGCGTGAACTCCGACGTGCGAAGCAGACAGCCCCTGGCCACGGATTTGCTGTTCTGCCAGCAGAGGGCCAGCACCCATCGCTGCCACTTGTTCACTCCTTCGCCCAACTTTCCGATCATGTCTGCGTGCAATTGAGGCAGGTGAGCCAAGCTCGATGTGTGTCATCGACACGCACACCACACATGCCACGAGAGGCGTACCATCGGAGAGGGAAGCGGGGACGATGAAGCTGTTGGGGAAGTGGGGCAAGCTGTAGGACTTGTTGTAGGTGGTCACTCGCCAGTGATCGCCGCTGAGTTGCTGCCGCGCGAACTCCTTGTCGATTCGGTAGAGCGGCCACCCCTGGAGCTCGGAGCGAAGCGGGAACTTCTCTTCGCTCTGGAAAGCATAGAGGTCGCTGTGTGCCGCCATGGACGCTGTTAGCCTTGTGGCACGGCCGAGTTGTGTTCTCACGGGCAGTGATGGAAGTGGGTGGGTACCCGATCTTGGGCGGGAAGAGAAGGTGCTTGAAGAGGGAGTTGATGGTGCCGAGAGATTCGGGGTGGAGGAAGAAGAGGGAGATGACGCGGAAGTCCTTGCACGAAAGGAGGAATCCGGAAAGATCTCTTTCCTCGTGCTTCGCACTTTCCACCTTTGTCAAAAGCGAAAGCGGAACCGACTCGTCCTGTGCGTTCTGTTGCAACAAATAAAACAACAAAAATAAAAAGTTAATAGTGGGGGAGGTGAGTGTTGGGTCATCAGTCACGGCACGGCATGGGTCCGCTGGGGGATCAGGATCACCTTGGAGAAGAAGATGAAGCGATAGGTGGTCATCCAGAAGTGGCCCCAGCGCCCATCGCTGCGGTGGTGCTGGGAGATGAAGACGCTGTCCTGCTTGGTCAGCACGCGCTCGCCCGGGAGCAGGCTCGTCCCTTCCTCCTCCTTCTTTGTGTCGGCACTACTACCGGCGGCAGTGGGCGACTTCTTGAGACCCGAGAGCCCGTGCTCGAGCCCTCGAAACGCGACGACCGGCACCGCTCGCGCCTCCCCGACTGTTCCAATCACCAGTCAATGCCCAGTGCAGTGTGCCACACAGCATTCCATGAATTGTAACAGGCGCGTACCCGGCAGGTCAGGGGCTTCGTTCTGTGTCCAAGAGAGCGGCGCGGAGGGCGTCGAGATCTTGGGCGCCTGGAGGACGAGATGCAGGGTCTCCACCCAGCGCCTCGCGCTGTCCTCGGTGTCGGCAGCGAGCACATAGACGCGGCCCGACGAGGTCTCCACCTCGAACACCTTGCGCTTGCCCGCGTCCGATTTACTGGGGGAGCTGGGACTGTCGGTCGCGCTCGTGGTGGTGGATCGGCCGCCACCGCCCTGAACATCGACCCTTATGATGTGTGCCACGTCGACCACGCCCAAAGGCGCCGCATCTGCACCATGTAATGCGATGTTACACATGCACACAAGCCACGCAAGGCCAGATCAGCAAAAAAATAAACGCGCCAACGAAAACCAAGCAACTTAAAAAGTAAAATGCCGATTGGCGGGTGCTGGTCGCCAGCTAACGACGGCAGAGGGGGAAAAGGACCACGCGCTCCGCCGGGGTGGGGACAAGGCGCACCTCCTTTTTTCTTGTAGTAGGTGAGCGCGGAGGGGGTGAGGACGAAGTGTCGCCTCTGCCAGCGCTTCACCCGTGCTTTCTTGGGCGAGTGTTTGTGTAGCTTGCCCTCCAGCAGTGCCACACCCTGTCCGTGCCACCACAGCAGCAGCGCAGCGAGCAACGATTATGATCGACCGACGAAGGGCGGAAAGTTTTACACTCGACGACCGGAGCTCCGACGAGGGGGGGCGAGATAAGAAGGCGAAGAGGCCAAGGAGGGTAGAAGGGGGCGAGTACCAGTGATGCGTGGCTTAGTGGCGAAGACATGCGAGTCGGTACCACCCCGGGGGTGCAGGAAGGAGTGAGGCGAGGCACGGAGCGCGGATTTAGCGTTCAGGCGCCAGAAGGGCGGCTAAAGCGTGATTATAAAGGACCAGGAGCAGAGAGAGAGCCAGCTCCACGGGCATAAACTAGTCGAACAACGACAACTACTACAACAACACTCCGCGACGGCCAAGCGAGACACAACCACGGTCAAGGGGCCCTTGTCCGCACGCTTCGGTGTCTTCGCGTACGGTTGCGGATTGTGCCGAGGCTTCACAAAACTTTTCGGCTTTGTAACCCCAAACTGATTAGCTGTCAAAGAACGCAAGGAATTAGCCTAGAATCAAGCATGGAAATAAGAGACATTCCGGTTATGTAGATTACATTCCACCGGTCCACGAAGCGTGTAACGAAAGGAAAGCAAACGCTGCGAAGATGCCGGGCCATTTTTGTGGCTGCCTGTGCCCAACATGCGTCGGCCAATTCCTCCTCATCATCGCCATCATCAGCTTCATGTACAATCGTGTGCCAGACAGTCCTTAAAGGCGCCTTCTCCGTAACGCCAAAGGACTAGAACAGAGGTTTTCGCTGGCCGGCAGCGGAGGCGGACTTTCGCTCGGCGACGCTGGCGTCGTTGAGGTGGGTGATGTTGGTGATGATCTCGGCCATCTTCATTTGCACTTCGCCCACCTCCCTCTGCAGCTCCACGCACTCCTTGTCCTTGTCCGCTAGCTTCTGCTTGAGGGCTCGGTTCTCCTCCGCCACCTGCAGCCGGACCACACCACCACCAACCAGTCAACGCGAGCTGTGGCAGACTGCGCCCACCGGGATCTGGCATCACACCTCTCCGGAACCAAGACCACCTCGAGGCAATCGACTTGAACAAACAGATCGGGGAGTAGGTATGTATTCGTACCACGGCCATCGCCAGCTCGAGTGCCTGCACTTTCGTCTTGAGCTCGGTGAAGTCGTGCAGCCGCTTGCTCACGGCCTGCGCGAGTGCGGCCTCGCTCACCTCAGCCAACGAGTCGGCAGGTCCTGCTGCTGCACCTCCTCGCCGTGTGCGAACCGGTTAGCATCCTGCGCCGCAGGCATCACCAATCGTTGACGCTTGACACAAGGTACCTGTGGGCGTGGGAAGGGGCTCTTCATCTTCAACGGCGGCGAGGGATGGAAAAGAGCGTCGCATGGGGGGAGGCGGCGGCACGGAATCCATTGCTCGCCCAGGCCGATTGTGTGGCGATTCTTTGTGATCCTTTCGACTGGCACGGCGGTGAGGGGCGTGAGCAGAGGTTGCAAGCTCGGATGCGCTTCTCTCGATCAACAAATCGCCTAAATCAGACAAATCTAATTTCACGTAGCGAGGTCGGCGTGATTCTGAAGAGTTGGCTGAAGATGAAGAAGATGTTGCAGAAGATGTGGCGAATCTTAACGGGGGCGTTATGAGCATCAACAGAGGTCTCTCGACCGACCCTACGCTTCTCCAATCCTTAGCTTTGGTGTGTGTCCGTTGGTTGCCCCAACACCCCCTTTTTTCTTATTTTCTCTGCTGGTGCGTCGTTGGAGCTGTGGTGAAGAGAAGAGTCTCCCCGATCGGGGAGGGAGTACAGGAGGTAGGGACATAGAGTGGGGGTGGCGCGTTGGCGTGGTGGCGTGTGATGATGGTGAACACGGTCGGGTCGCGGAGGCCACCAGCAACAGCGGTCGCATGTAAAAATCAAGACGAAAATGTGGCGTTGACGCGGCGGTGGGATTGCTGACGTTCGCCTTCTTACTTGCGGGTGTACCTGAGAAGGCACGGATGAGCGGGACCTGCACCATAGATGGCACGAAGATATCGGGCAGGTGAGGTTGTGACTGCTAGTGTGCATTGTGCATGTTGTAAGGTTGATTGGGGCACGCACCGACGACCATGGCGGTGTAGTCGGGCTTGGGGAGCTCGCCGACAAGCTCGATGTCGAAGTTGCGCAGGAGAACGGACCAGATGGTCTTGATCTGGAGGTAGGCAAAGTTCTCGCCCATGCAGCCGTGACGGCCGGCGCCGAAGCCGACGAAGCGGTACTTCTGGGTCTGCTTGTCCTCCTCCACGAACCGCTCGGGGTTGTACTGATCGGCCTTGGGGAACACTTCCTCCACCCTCATGCTGAGCGCCGGCGACACGAACACAGTATCGCCTGAGAAACAAAAACAAAGTCAGCCAATGCCTTCAAATGCTCAACGGAACGGAACGACAGCCGGGGAAGGTGGACAGACCTTCGGGAACGTAGTAGTCCTTGTAGGAGAAGGGCTTGATGACCTTCCTCATGACAAAGAGAAGGGGCGGGTACATTCGCAAAGCCTCCTTCACGCAGCGGTGCAACTTGTCCATCTTGTTGAGAGCCTCCATCGTCAGCTCGTCGCCGAACTCCTTCCTGATTTCCTGTGTTCGGTGCGTGGGCGCGTAGCACGACGAGTCAGTAACGTGCACGTGATAGCGTTACATGCTCCGCCGGTAGAGGAACGAACCTCCTGCTCCTCCAAAACACCAGGGAGGAACTTCTTCTTGTTGTTGGCCTCGAACAGCAGGAGACCAGTCCACGAGCCGGTCACCGACGAAGTGTGCTGACCAGCAAACAGCAGAGCAATCATCAAACCTGTCGGCGTGAAGCTTTGGGTGAGTATCCAGGACGAATGGGCGCCGGAGAGAGGGCACACGTACCGGTGATCTCCTCATCGTTGAGCGCCTGCTCCTCACCACGGTAGCGGGCGTCCATGAACACCTGCAGACAGTCGTTGTGCTTGACCTCGGGGTGGGCC
>CDFC01055358.1:0-14014 GCA_000826385.1 Acanthamoeba rhysodes | reverse complement strand
GTACGAGCCGGGCTTGGGCTGGACTGGTGCGTTGAGTGGGCGAGGGAACTCGGCGAGCGAGGAGCCCGTGGCTTGCGCCGCAGCGTCTGTGCACTCCGTTACACCCACCATCAGGTTACCACCAAACGTCTTGCCGTTCCTGGAGAGCGCTTGTCGGGCTTGCGTCCTTGTCTGGAATCTGGCATTGTCACAAACGCCAGGGGACGTGTGAGTGAGAAAGTGAATCACCAGCGAACCCAAAGGGAGGGATTCTCGTACTGTATGTGCATCCAGTTGCATTGCCCAAGAGGCGTCTTATGACGTACAACCTCACCCATCTCTTGGAAAAGCTTGAGCACATGCGAAGCTTGTGACGGCGGGAAGCCGAACACGGTCACCCATGTTCCGCTCTCGATGTCCAACTCCTCGCCAGGCGATCTGGATGCGGGTGAGGAGTCGAGTTAACCGAGAGCCGTGGTTCACAAAGTTTATAGCGAGTGCATACCCGAGGTACATCGGCTCGACGGTCCTCGGCACACTCTCCTGAGCATACGAAGGAAGAGAGAACAAAAAATCAGGTTTGGCATGTGAAGTAACGCATCGCAAGAACTCACCTCTTCCTCCAGCTCGTCGTACAGACTGCGGGTAGGCGGTTGCTCTTCTCCAGGGGCTCTGTACCGATCACGGACGCGGCTCAAGTCAGTACACGTGTCGCAAGGCTAAGGGAAGGGGGAAGCGATGGCGTACCCTTCTGCAGACGACGCGATACCGGGCATGGACCGCTCCTCGCCCATCTGCGGCCGGCGGAAGGGTGTGTACCCGGCAGCCGTAGGTGTTTGGCCAAAGCCAGGCGTGGATCCTGCCATGTCACCGTAGCGGCCACCACCGCGAGCTGGAGTGGCGATAGGCGTGTACACCTCATCGAGGCCGGCATCACGACTGCCCAGTGGGAGAAGAGGAGGCACAGCGATGAACAAACTGTACAACAGCGTGAACGAAGAGACACTGAAGCCTGCGAAGTACCTGCGCGTGCGGTCCTGGCCAGCGAGACCGCGAGCCGCAGGATGGTACTGAAAATCGAGAGCAATGATGAGCTTTGGAATCAAGAAGGCCAGAGTAGGTTCGTACCGGGGTGGAAGGAAAGAGGTACGAAGGCATGGTGGTTCGCTGGGCGGTTCGTGGGGCAGTAGAGTCGCCTCCATAGTCTGAAGATGTTAAAATTAACAGATGGAAAGACCTAAGGTCGACTTCAGGAAGGAGGAATGCGCACCAGCTCCCATGCTGGGCCTGCGCTGCATTGGTGTCTGATCGCCGTAGTCGCCCGCGCTCCACATCTTTGTTCTCCTCACTTCGATCCACAAAATCTCCTCTGTCGCGCAGGCAAAAAATGGCGCGAAACGAAAACACAGAAACGCAAAAAGAAAACAAGCAAAAGAAAGATGGATGAGCCAGCTCGCGATGCCACAGACGCGTCCCCATCTTCAGAAGAAGAAAGGTCTTATTCGGAGGACTCGCGGCACTCATCCGAGGAAGATGAGCCCCTTGAGTCTGAAAGTACGTTGTTTTTTTTTTAGTTTCAATTGAATTTAGCATCCGCCTGGGGCTGATGCATGCGATCCCAGATTCACGATTGAGGAGGGAGGTGGAGCGGCTCGAGGATAAAATTTGCGATCTGCAACGCAGCCTTCGCCGGCGGCAACGACATAAAGAGACCGCACCTGGGACACTCTGCATGATCACCTACCTCGACTTTGCCGAGTGCGTTCACTCTCGCTCGCTCTTACTTCCTGTTGTAAGCTCATTGCTGTGGCGCATGATGGGCTACCAGAGACGACATTCAGAAGGTCGAGAACGTGCTGCTGCAATGCCGCACAAAGGCCGAAGGATCACGACGCTATGGCGCGCCTCGCTACGCACCCAGGGCTGCCATTGAGGTGCAATACATAAAGTTTTTCGACCCTGAGCATGTACGTAGTCTTCCCCCGCACTGCCGCTTCCGGATCGCGGGCTTACATCTCTGCGAAGGGTCCACAACTGCTTCGAATCGGCGGGCAAGAGTACGCCGCGGATGTCGAGGCGCCATCCTTTATGGAGGTACCCATCTACCATCGTGCCTCCGATACTCCACTCGACAACGCCCCGCCCAAAGAAAAGTAGGTACACCATCAACACCGTTCGTGCTTGCACCTAACACGGTAGTCGGCTACTCCAACAGAGATAGCGGTGACAGTAAATGCTTCAACTGTGGGCAGCCTGGCCACTCGGTCGCCGAGTGTCCCGAAGTGCGTTCCATTCTTGGTGTTGATTGATCGGTTGAACTCACCTTCTCGTGCTCATGTGCAGCCTCGAGACCAGGCAGCAATACAGCGCAACCGAAGAGAGTTCCTGGACTCGACTCCAGTTCGCTTCACTGGAAGGTGCGCTTGGTGCCCTATACTTATTAAGGCTCGACTCACCTTGTGTACCTCGGCTGTCGTCTATACGTCTGCAGATACGCTACGTCGCAGAAGGTGTTGCTCGACAAGTTCAAGCCGGGCGAACTCTCGGAGGAGCTCAAGCAAGCCCTAGATATCCTATTCACCCTTCTGCACTAACCTCGCATGCCAATTTTGTTAACGTCTGTTGTCCTTGACTCTAGCACGTATGGCAGACGGCGAGGAGCCGCCCTATTACAGCAATATGCGAGCGTATGGGTATCCTCCAGGTTATATCGGTAAGCGCCAGCTTCCGTCCGTCCTGTATACAACAAGCTAATTTTTTTCACTTGCATGCATGTTGCGCTCGCCAAGGCCGCAAGCGAATGCCGCTGGGTAGTTACAGACCATGCTCCATCCCCACCACTTCCTGCGGCTAAGTTTTACTCGCTTGTGTTCAGCTCGGAAGCAGAAAGTGGCAGCCCCCGAATTGATCTACCTGGATAGAGCAGATGAGCAGATGGCTGACCGTAATGACGAAGAAGACGAGGAAGGCGAAATAGTACAGCTAGTGGTGCGGCATTCTCTTTCCCTCCCTGACTTAAGGCGGGAGTTACTCATACTTTCCTCATTTAGCAATACCCTGGGCTCAGACTCAGCCTCGATCCACTGCTGGTACTTTCACTCCTCCCGCGCGACGCCTCACGCCGGGCTGAGACAAAGCGAATTCTGTGACAGGTGGAGAGGAAGTTTCCCACAAGGCGGCCGCACAAACGAAAGCGCGAAAGCTCGGAGGAGAGCATGGAAGCCGATATGGACATGTCAGACGATGAATGTACACACCGCCATCTCAGGAATGCAGCCCACTCCGCTGTACCTCTCACAACGCTGTACCTCCCCCCAAACAGCAGCTTCAGTGCCTCAACCCGCACCGCAGCAACAGCAACACGCCGCGTATGGATATCCGTATGACTACAGCATGAGCGCCTACGCTTACACGCCGCAGATCGCTAGTGTTGCTTCCTCTCCCCATCCGCTACAAGCTCCCCCAACCGTCGCAGCGACCTCCAAGCCACCACAGCCAGCGTTGCCACCACAGCCACCCGCACCCGCACCCACCCCCGCACCCGCACCCGCACCCGCACCACCCACCTTGCCTGTTGCCGCTTCGCAACCTTCGTACGCTGCCACACCGCCGAGCCCGCCCGGTTCGCCTTCCGCTCTGCCTCCCGGACCAGTCGCACAAGGTAAGACCAGTACCGCCACGAGCCGCCTTCGTAGCCTTGCCAAGCAACTCATGCAGGAGCGGGTGCAGATGCACAAGCGACGCTGCAAGCCAAGCAGGAGCGACTCTTGGCCCGCTGGCGAACGATGGTGCAGAACCGGCTGCCTGCCGCATCGGGTACGGCAGCCCCAGGAGGGCAGCAGCAGCAGTTCCAGAAAGCAATGAGCCACCCGGGGTGGTCCCAACAGGGCCTATGAACTCGTTGCCGTTGTTCTTCACCCCCTTCATGTTTCCGTTCTTGTTGCTGTCGTTCGCGCCAAAAGAAACGGCACTGAGAAAATTCAAGGAATGGCGTGGCTCGAATACCGCACCACAAAGCAAAGATCAAAATTTGGAGCACGAAGATGGAGAGGGCGCATCTAGCCAGGGACATCGTTACGGAGCACTTTGGCGATGTCATCGGGGTAGGTGTTCCTCTCGCCGATGCATTACCTGCCAATCCAGCAATTTCGCCAACCCAGATTCAATTAATTCGAGCTTGGTGATTCTTGGTGAGGATCAGAAAGTGGCTGGCGCACTGTTGACGAGAGACCGATTGCTTATGCACGAGCTCGAAAGCATCACGGAGCTCGAGTTCTTGCAGGTGAAGAACAGCTTGCTCGTTCTCATCCAGCACAATCTGGTTTCGTTCATCGAGGAGCATCCAGAGGGCAACCCCCAGGACGTGCAAACGTACTACCAGGCCAGCGTCTCCTTCATTTTGTGGCGCCTTCGCTTCCCGCGCTTCCTTCAAGTTGCCAAACAGCGTTTCGGCGACGAGGTGTGTGGCACACAACACATGCACCCACCCACGCGCATCACAAGCGCACGCACACACTCGGCGTCGTCTCACTACTGGCAACGCTGTTGTGCAGGGTCGCCTCATGGTGCAAGTACTGTTGGAGCACGGCCGCCTCACGCACGATCTGATCCTGCAGCACGCCGCCCAGGCCGCTGGTACGCCTGTTTCCGCCCCCTGTGAAGCCTTTCGCTCGGCTCACGGTTCTCCTGGCGCAGGATTCGAGCTAGCCGACACGATGCTCACGGAGTTGATCAGGCAGCGCTTCGTGGTGCGCGTGCCGGAGGCTCCTGGGCCGCAGCCGGCTGCCGACATCTCTACGCAGTTGAACGCCGCGCGAAAGGCCAAGCCTGGCGCTGGCGGAGACGATGATGAAGATGACGGCGTCGGCATGCGGTCTGGCCTCAGTAACCTGAGCGAAGGCTATCGAGAAGCCAAGCCCAAGGTATCATCCTCTTCCTCCTGTTTGGCTGCAGCTACCGTGTGCGCCGTACGCGTGCTCAGTGCAATGATTGCTTCGAGCGCAGAAGCGAAAGTCGAAGGGCGCCCCAAAAGACCCGCAGCCCAAACGGCAAAATGTTGACCCTCTCAGCGGCCGAATAACCGATGTCTACTGGTGCATCAACCCCGAACGCTTCAACATGCATTTCAGACACGAGGTACCACACCACACGGGGCGGGTCTGTGTGCGGTGGTGGGTACGGCATGAGACCTGACTCCTTTATTAGGCGATAATCAAAATGGTGGAGGAGAAAGTAGATGCCACCGCTGGCATCTACCTCCGCGTCATGTTTAAGATGATCGAGCCCTACATCCATTCGCTTAGCGACCATGACTCGGGTACGTCGCGTCCACAGCCCCGCGTGCCCCAGTCAGAGCTTCTGACTCTCACATCTGCCCTACAGTGTCCGTTTCGACCACCGAGCTATGGCAGGAACTTAAAAAGGAGTACTCCTCGGAGGACATCACCCAGCACTCAGTGCTTCAGTACCTCAACGTTATGGTATCGGCCTCTTTCTTGTACATGCCGAAACCGTGGCTCATCATGATCAACAACGGTACAGGCAGCGGAGCAAACTATCCTGAAGAAGACGAGCGAGGTTGAGCCGTGTTCCTTCGCTATCTGTACGTCTTGCCTTCCGGACGATCTAGACCCAGTCGCACCGAGAGTCTGGTCGCACGGTGTGGGCAAAAAGACGAACAACTGACTTTTGCTAAAAACCGCTTCAGCGCTACTCGGCTTGAGCGAATTCCTACAGGCCAAGGTGATCGAGTCAGTCGTCCAGCAGCGATTTGGTGATCTCAGTTTGCGCATCTTCCGCCTCTTGCGGATGAAGAAGCAGCTCGAACAGAAGGGGGTACGTGCCTCCTTGACCCAAACGGGGTCGGAGTCGGTGTCATGCTCACCCTCAACTGTGGCACACACACCACATGCACGCGCGCCAGATCGCCGATTTGGCGCTGATCCCGGTGTCGGAAACGCGGGAGTATCTGTACAAGATGCTGTCGTGCGAGTTCGTGCACCTGCAGGAGGTGCCCAGGACGGCCGACCACGCCCCCGCCCGCACCTTCTACCTCTGGTCTGTCCGCATGGAGCATATCAAGCGCCACGTACGTGCTTGGTGGTGTGTCGTGTGGCGGTGTGTGTCGTGGTGCGTGCGTCCGCCCGCGTGTGCTAAAGATCGGTGGGCAGGTGGTGAACGAGCTCTATGCAGTGCTGCGCAAGATGCACCATCGGCTGCACCACGAGGAGACCTTCTCGACGGACCTCGAGCGGTCGAAGCCACTGAGCGAGAAGGACATGACCCGCGTCATCGAAAAGCTCGAGAACGCCATCCTCCAGCTCGACCAGTCCCTCATGGTCCTCACCGACTTTGGCCGCGAGAGGAAGGAGGAGTGACGCAGCCATTTTTAAAATTGTCCGCTTCACTTGCACGTTGCAGCTGTAGTGGCTGCACTCAACGGACCGCGTGTGGTTGTGGTGGCGGCCGGGAGTTGGCCGTTAGTTTGGGCGCGAGCTGTGCTGGGGTTGGCTCGGGTTTTATTTTTCTTCGGTCTGGGCCAAGCAGGAATCAGTGCTTATTTTCTTCGGCAACAACTCTCTGCTCACGGTCGCCCACAAAACAACTTCATGAGGAGGCGAGGTCGGACCTAAAGATCTGGTCAAGCTCTCTCTGCCTCATTCTTGATCGAAACTCGAGCTCTATGGAAGCGACGGCCCGAGAAGCGAGAGCAGCGTCCTCCATCTTCATCTTCCCCCTCTTCTTCTTGGTACTCTGCACGCTCGCATCGATTTCCGCGGCAGCCCCGGCGCCCACCCCAAGCCAGGCGGGGGGCGGCAAGGCTGGAGGGCAGGCGCAGTGTCTCTACGTCACCAACACGGGCAACGGCCGCTTGCAGGTGATTGATGTGGCGACGGCACGACCTCTGCCGTTCTGGACCCTCGAATCGGGTAGCGTCTCTTCATCTTTATCTGCTACGCCCTCTCCCTCTCTTTCCCATGAGGGAATCACCTCGCCCTCTGCAACGCCGCTCTCGGAGGAGGTGAGGTTGCTCATGGGTGCCAATCAAACGGGCCTCACGGTGGGCAAGAACCCGACGGGGCTGTGGATCGAGCACCCCTACCTCTTCATCTCCTACAAGTGGCAGGGCCATATCAGCATCTACGATTTGAATAAGGGATTGGAGCTGGTGGGGCGCATTGAGAATCAGAAGCTGCTGTGGTGCTGGAGCGGCCAGATCGGCCTCTCCCGCGACATCTTGTATGTCACGTGCATCGACGATTTGCAGATCCACCGATTCCGCTGGGAAGGTCCCGATCGCAGCCTCCTCAACTTCACCATCCTCAGCAGCATTCCCACTCTCCGTCCGACCTACGGCCTCAAGTACTCCAATGTACCTCCCACTTTTTTAAGGAAGTGATTTATTTGTTATTTATTTGTTATTTATTTGTTATTTATTTCGTTCCGTTTTCTGTTGGCCACGGAAACGCAGAAAACGGACAACACTTCGGCACTGCTGGTATCGACCCCGTCAGCGAACACTGTCTACCTCCTTAATACCTCCTCGCCGACAGCAGCCACAGGTGCGCACCTTCTCCTGCAACAGCGCTGCCTGATCGCGCGAAGAGGAGGAAAACTCACCCATGTGTTCGTGGGTCCGGGCAGTGCTACAACCGTTAGTGCAGCAACCCGAGCCTGTGGTGTCGTACTCGGGAATCGAAACGAGGTTTGATACTCTATACGTCATCGACGGCACCAACTCCTTCGTGCGCTACTTCAGTATGAGCAATCCCAACATATCAGGCGTACGTCTGCTCTCTTCTTGCACAACTCCAGCTTTTCTTGTATTGCTCTGCTCATCAAGCAAGCGTTCTTGCTGTCATGTGTATGGACAGATCTTTATCGACTTCTCGGTCGAGGCCAACAACACGCTGGTTTATCAGCTCAGCGACTTCGTCGACCTCGAGTTCGGCAATTACAATGCCAGCACTGGGCAACCGAACAACCTATTTATCACCTCTCAGCGAAGCGATCGAGTACGTTACTAATCCTGAGACATGGCGGAGAGGTCTCCGCTTACTCGCCGTTACTCTTTGTTGACATCAACCTTCGATGCCTGCGTGCACAACAGATCGAACTTTTCAACGCCGACGGCAAGTACCTGGGTCCATTCCTGGTCGGCAAGGAGGACGGCACCACCATCTCCGAACCTCAAAACCTGTTCTTCCACTCCTGCCCAGTGCTATCCTACCCCCAGATGAACAGTAATTCGCCCCATCCTCGCACCATCACATTCTTGCCTGGTTGCCCTGGTACTGTACTGACCGATCTTCTTCTCAAAGGCCAGAATGCGGGCAAATCGGAGGGCTTCAACATTGATCTCCTGCTGGGCCTTCTCGTTCCTCTCGTGGCTATCCTAATCCTACTGGTGTTTGTGGTACGCGGCCTCACGCCACTATTTTTGTCTGATGTTCTCTGACAGAGGCGTTCTTTGCGTGCCATGGTAGTTTCCTCTGGCCCTGTTCTTCATCTACTCGTACCGGAACCGGCGTCGCACCTTCGACCCGATGGACGAGGAGGAGATGGGCGGAACTCAGCCCGACAAGGAGCGCAGGAAGTTCGTCTACCGCGAAATCGAGCCGACCGATCTTACCCTCGGCGAGATCCTCGGCGTGGGCGCCTTCGGCAAGGTTTACCAGGGCTGTTGGCGAGGCGGACCTGTTGCGGTGAAGGTGTTCGACACTGTCAAGCTGTCCGAGGCCAACGACGACGTGATCGACGAAATCAGGAAGGAGGCCGAGATGATGGAGAAGCTCGGTATGAACCCCCGTCCGCCCTGTTTCTTAACAGCCTCAAACCCTGAAGAGTTTCTTGGGAATGCGCGCAGGCAATCATCCATCGGTGATCAGCTTTGTTGGCGCGATCACCCGCCCCTCCGCTCACTTTAACGGTGTCGCGCTTGTCACCGAATACTGCTCTCGTGGGTACGCATCTTGCTCGTGGCATTTCCTAGAGTCATCGGCGTCTTACTGAGTGTTGCGATCTTGATCAGATCCTTGTTCGAGCTGCTGGTTAAGGGAAGGGCACGGGTGCCTCCTGCATTGCTGGTCCGCATGGCACGCGATGCTGCCGCAGGAATACGCCACCTCCACAGGTATCGATCGTCCACCAGGTTCCATACATATAATCACAAATTGACATTCCCCGTGCACAGGGAACGGATCATACATAGAGATATCGCAGCTCGCAACGTACTCGTTGGCGAGAACTACAGTACGTTGATGCTTGCACACCCGCACACGCTCTTTGGGCGTGAAGTTTTTGTGTTGATTGTCTGACGTTGGGTGCGAACTACTCTTCAGGTGCATATATTGCTGACTTCGGTCTGGCACGCGTGCTCAAGGGTGACACGGACACAACGAACAGCAACTTCGGCCCCGTGCGGGTACGCCACCCCCAATAACTCGTGGTGGTTATCATCTCACCTTCTTTTTGCCACAGTGGATGGCGCCAGAGGCGATGGTTCGGCGCGAGTATAGCGAAGCCTCAGACGCCTTTTCTTTTGGCGTACTCCTCTGGTAACTCACACGGCTTTATTTATGCATGAGACGGTGGTAGCAGTGAACTAATAGAATGACTATTCGGCGACGCAGGGAAATGGTCACACGTAAGGTGCCGTGGCGTGGCATCGATTCCTCGCAGATCATCATCGCGGTGGCCCAGAAGAACACGCGCCTGAAGATCCCCAAGGGCTGCGACCCCATCCTGCGCAAGATCATGAAGGGCGTGTGGAAGGAGAACCCCAGACAGCGCATGACAATGGCTCAGGTGCTGCAGACCCTCACCGACTACTACAGCATCCTCGCCCAGTACGAGGTCGAGAGCGACTGCGATGCCGCCACCGACTCAGAGAGCGAGAGCGCTTGGGGCACCAGCGGCGAGAGACAGGCCCGCGCGTCGTCGAACGGCTGCGGCAAGGACCAGAAATGCAACAGTGACGAGGGAGGAGCGCGAGTGGACACCACGGACTCGGCGGCGGTAATCCCGAGGTCGCGCTCGGGCCAGCTCGTGCAGCGCCGAGCCGGTGCCGCAGGCTCCGACGCATTCCACATCCGCTCGCCGCTCTCACCGCGACGACACCGACGACACCACCGACCACGCGAGGCCGAAGCCAGGGAACTGCGCGCCGAGGTGCGATCGGACTCGTGGGAGGTCTACACCTGCTCCCTGCCACCGCTCCCATCATCAGCCTCGCCACCGCAAGCACTTGATCCGATCAACGCCGCAGCCTGCTACGAGAAAGAAGATGAGGACGATAACGACAACGAGCAGAAGACCGAGAGCGAGTGCGAATACGAAAATGAAAACGAAGCGGAGCGGGAAAGGCAGACAGAGACGGAGACGGAGGACGAGTTGGGTAGAGAGAGTAGCGGCCATACGCAGCTGTCCCCGGCCGCGCCACGGTTTGCGCTCGACGAGAGCGTGGAGGTGTACACGTCGCTCACGGTGCCGGCCACGAAGCGCCGACGGTGCACCACCAGCGCCGGGTTTCTGGAGCAGCAGCCCGAGCAGTGACGACACTCGAACCCTCCCAGCCATCATCACCACCACGACCCTACAGAGCAGCGTCGAGGCTTGGCGCCTAGACACAGACGCCGACTTGTCTAGCGACGTGGTGGTGGTGGTGGTTCTGGCACACATGTACGGTACCCTTATTTATTTGTTGTAATACACATTACTTCCACTGCTGCACGCAACAAAGGTACGACGGCGGTTGGTCGGGCTGACGTGGCACTCCTGGTCCCGGGAGTTACCACGGCCTTTTCGCGTTTATCCCGGCGGACTGTACGCGAGCTGCCTGGATGGGGCTGTGACACAAGACAGACCTAAACGACACCCGCTTGCACCACCTGCTTCACTGCACCACATCTTCTGCACACTACTTACATACCCAGCTCGTGACATGACGAGCACAACCGACGCCGCCGCTTGTCCTCTCTTCTCTGCCGACGCCACGGTATCACTTTTTTAAGAAAGAAGCATCAAAAAAGAAGCTGTCTGTCTCGTCTGCTCGCTGAGACCTCACTCTTTCTCTCAGGTCGAGGATGTGGTGAAGGCCCTGGGGCGTTCGCCACCCGTGGTCATACCCTGTGGGGCCTCGATCGCAGAGGCATGGAAGGCAAGTCACGCGCAAACCACAACAACAACGAAGCGACAAAGAACGAAAGCGACCACGGACCATCGCAATGTTAACACCCTTCTCCTCCTTTTTCTGCAGGTTCTTGCGCACACCAAGGTGCTGTCGGCGCCGCTCGAGAAGGAGGGCGGAGGCTACCACGGCATGATTGACATGTACGCACTTACCCCCTCCCCCAATCGATGAAGAGGCCCACGTTCATGCCGGCACGCCACACAGGTTCGACGTGGTGAGCTTCCTGATCAGGCAATGCGTGGATCCCTCGCACAAGGAAGAGGAAGAGAAGTACGGGCGTCATGTCACCTGGCGCGGGTGGTGCTGCGACGTGTCGCAGTTGGCTACGCATGGCGGGGATCTCATCAGCTCCATCCCCGCCCTCTCCATCGTCAGTACGTCGCTCAACCGTTGGACGTAAAACACGAGTCTCGGAGCTAAAGAAAGGCGAGTGGTGTTGGCTTCATGGCAGACCACTCCGGGCTGAATCCCTTCGTGACGATGGGGAGGGACCACCATGTCAGCGAGCTCCTGGCTACACTGAAGCGCGGTATGTGCACTGACCTGTGCGCTCTCAACCCTATTCGTTGGATGTACCCACCGCTTTGTCGTGCTGTGGGGTGTTGCAGGCGTCCATCGAGTGATCGTGATGGACAACAGCGGCAAAGTAGAGTGTCTCATTTCGCAGTCGGACATCTTGTGTCTGCTCGAGGAGTGCATCAAGTCCGCCTACCCTCGCCTGGCCGAGAAGGTGCAGCTGCTCGTTGTTGATCGTATACGTTCGCGCTCACGAGAAATTGCAGACTGTCGCGGAGCTGGGCTTGGACGCGAGGCCGAAGCCGTCGCTCTTCACCGTGAATGTCATGGCTCGCACCTTCTACGCCTTTCACCAAGTACAACACGCACACGCATACGAACGCGGGATGGAGGCAACGTACGTGCACTCGTTTTGAGAACTTAACACTGCTCGGTGGTGCGACTCAGATGCTGGACCACAAGGTCTCGGGCGTAGCGGTGGTGGACGACGCCGGTGTTCTCGAGGGCAACGTCTCGGTGAGCGACCTCCGGGGCTTAGCTGCCACCGATCTCGGGTCCCTCCTGCTGCCCGTCAGCCGCTTCCTCAAGGAGAGGGTCAAGCAAGAAGTGCCCATCATGTGCTCGGCCAAGACCACATTCGGCACCGTCCTACACAGGCTCGTCCACCACGGCCTCCACCGTCTTTGGTGCACGGTAAGCCCACTCTCTTCCTGTGCGCCGTGTTTAGTGTGGAGCAACTCTCAAACATGATGGTGTGGGTTGGTCTGTGGTTGTGTAGGACGCCATGCAACGGCCCATCTCGGTCTTGTCGCTCACCGACGTGTTGAGGGTCGTCGACCAGCGCGCCTTGCACCTCCAGGAGAAGCACCTCCAGGCCGCCGAAGCCGCCTTCACGTGAAGGCCCAAGCTGCTCTTTTCTCTTCTTTTCTCTTCTTTTTTACCATTTGAAATGGTTCGAAGAAGAGGCTGGCCTTCGCACCAAAGTTCTCGTCACCACTTCGTTGAGATGACAAAAACGTTTTGCGCTTTTCTCGAGAGTTGGGACAGCTCGGTCAAGCGGGGGCAAGAAGGTAGTCTTTTGGAAGGAGGAGAGAGATGCAGACATTCCTGCCATTCCTGCTGGTATGGGATGAATCAAAGACGGTGATGGAGAATCTTCAGGCCTGCTTTCGGCTGACGGCCCAGCTGCTCGACAACCAGCGCACGGGCAAGCAGCGCGTAGAGGCCATGCAGCTGCTCAACATCCTTCTTGGACGCAACCCAGACTCCTCTTGGAAGCGGTACCACTTCTTGACTTGAATGAATGAATTAATCATCATCTTTCATCTCTTTCTCGAGTTGAGATTGTCGCGTAGTGGTCGATTAAACCAAGTGGTCTCTGGCCACAGCCACCCTGTGCTGCATATGTGGAAGCCGTGGCCAGAGGCGCTCAAGCTGTACTACAACTGCTTCCTCGAGGAGTGGATGGCGCGCGGCTTCGTGAACAACCTCCCGCTCGAGACCATCGACGAGGAGGCGCTGACCGAGCAGGGCAGCCCACCCTTCCTCTCCAACAAGCACTTTATCGATCGCCACCGCGCCAACCTCATGACAAAGCATCCCGACTTCTATGAGGCACGTGCGTGTGCGTGTGCGTGTGCGTGTGCGTGTGCGTGTGCGTGTGCGTGTGCGTGTGCGTGTGCGTGTGCGTGTGCGTGTGCGTGTGCGTGTGCGTGTGCGCATGTCATGTCGTGTCGTGAGCGAAGCAAGGAACCACGGGCTAACCAGTGCTGCTTGTGCGTACCACAGAAGTACGATTGGGGTGTGGAGCCCAGGGAGGGCTACTACTGGTACCTCGACGGCGTCTACACTCTGACCAAATACGGCAAGCGGTACCACCACCGCTCCTCCCTCTGTCGATCGATCCGCTGTGTGCTGTGTGCTGTGTGCAGCGGTGCTCACCTCGCGATCGGCGATGCGTGGGCGGTTCATAGGTACGAATCGGATCTGTCTGGCGATCAGGCACCACCGGAGCCAGAGCCACCGGTGAAGAAGCGCAAGCCGCGGGTCAAGAAGGAGGTAAAAGAAGAGGAGGTGAAAGAAGAGGAAGAGGAGGGGGGCCGATCCAAGAAGAAGTCGAAGAAGGACAGAAAGGCAAAGGTAAAGAAGGAAGAGGCGCTCAAGGAGAAAAGAGGAAACGACGACGACGATGATGACGACGACTTCGTGCCGCCCAAGAAGCAGAAGAGGCGACGGGAGGTCAAGGTGGAGAAGAACGAAGAAGAAGACGAAGAAGGTGTTGTCAACAACGTCTCAGAGAAGGGCAAGGAACGAGATGAAGAAGAAGAA
>CDFC01055290.1:0-13805 GCA_000826385.1 Acanthamoeba rhysodes | reverse complement strand
CTTACCCCGACCAGCGGCGGCTCCTTCACCGACGCTGACGGGGCCGTGTGGAGCCTCAACTCTGCAGGCGACGTCATCAAGAACGGCCAGGCCGTGCCCGGAGGCAGCGGCACGTCGGCCCTCACGCAGACCACCTGGGCGCAGGACTCGGCCACGGGCGGCTGGTACTACTGGAACGGGCTCGAGTGGGTCGGTCCCACGGCGGCCGGCCCCATCGCCGCCAGCCCTTCCCGCAGCCCGACGCGGAGCCCCAGCCGGAGCGCGACCCCCAGTCCCACGCGGAGCAGGACGCCCAGCCCTTCGCGCAGTCCGAGTCCGGTCCAAGCGACGACCTTCTCCGATGACTTCGACAGCCTCTCCCTGTTCAACTGGCGGAACCCGTCGGCGGGCGGGACGTGGCGGCCGGCCAGCTGGTACTCGCCCAACGACGACGGCTACCCGGTGAACCAGGGGTGGATGGTGAACCCCTTCAACCCGGCCACGCCCTACACGTCCCTCTACACCGCGGCCAACGGCGTGGCCAGGCTGGGCATCCAGGACAACGACGTCGGCTGCGGGTCGGCGTGCCAGAACCAGCCCTACCTCGGCTCGCAGCTCCTCACCCAGAGCTTCGCCCAGCTCTACGGCTACTTCGAAGCCCGCATCGCCGCGCCGCAGGTTGCGGGAACGGGCTTCGCCTTCTGGCTGATGTCGGCGTCGACGTGGCCGCCGGAGATCGACATCGTCGAGATCGTGACCACCAGCACCAGCAGCCCGGCCATCGCCGCGCAGACGCTGTGGGACGTGACGACCAGCAGCATCGCCGGTCAGTGCTATTCGTATGAGACCTTCCCCAACTACAACGCTACCCAGTTCCACACCTACGGCGTGCATTGTACGTCGGTGACGGTCACCTTCTACATCGACCGTGTCGCGCGGTGCAGTTTCCCGACGCCAGCGGGCTACACCGCGCCCATGTTCCCCATCCTGTCGTCACAGCAGGGAGGAGACTGGTCAGGCCCGATCCCCAGCGGCGCCACGCTGGGGCCGATGCTGGTGGACTACGTCAAGGTGTGGGCGTCCAAACCCTTCTAACGCGTTGGCCTTGTGCTCCTGATCAGAGTTGGAAAAACGAAGGCGTTTTCATTCTTTTTCGTTTTCGTTCTTTTTGGCCCTCACGAACGAGGGACAGATGATGGAAGATGAGGGCGAGTGTGTAGTGGTGGACAAGCTGCTGGCGTACACGGTCATACCCTTTGTGGTGTTCTTCGTGTCCTACTGGTCGCTCTCGGCCTTCTTCACGATCTGCGATCGCCTCCTGCTGCATCTCTCCACCCGCCCAGAGAAGAAGCCGTGGCTGGATCGATTCAAGATTCAGAAGGGCCTCGATGAGGAGCGGTTGCGATTTGGCTGGGCGCATCTGTTCCATGTGCTCGGCTTGCACTTGTTCATCTCCATTCCAATCGGCCTCGCGCTGAGCCCTCTCTGGCCCAGCCACACCCATGTCTTCTGCCCTCCTCCATTCCTTCTCGCATGGCTACAGCTGATTGCGCCCACGGCATTGGCATCGACAGCGAACGCTCCAGAGCCCCTCACGCTCACCCGATTTGCATTTGAATTTATCACCATCTTAATTCTGTTCGAGATCTTCTTCTACTACTCGCATCGCACCCTGCATCAACCCCTCCTCTACAAGCGCGTCCACAAGATGCACCACTACTACACCGGTACGCACAGATTTCCGATCCACATCGCTGCAGCCCATCGCCAACCTTGATCGTTGCAGCACCGGTCGGGCCAGCTGCCCAGTACGTGCATTGGATCGAGCACGTGGTGGCGAACAATCTTGCACGTACGCAGACCATTTCCTGCTCATGTTCGAACATCGATGATGTTCATCTTTTACGATTTTTCCGATTCAGCCATCTTGCCCGCGATTATCGTGGGCGCCCATCCATGGACCTACAACTTCTGGATCTTCCTCGCCACTTGCACAGTCGTCGCTTCACACAGCGGGTGCGTTGTTGCCTTTCCAATTCGCGCGACATTCATTTTGACCAACGGTCTCTTCGTCGAAAAGGTACGGCCGCTACGCGTTGATCACAAGCGAGGAGCACGATCTTCACCACAAACACTTCAACGTCAACTTTGGCACCCTCAACTTCCTGGACTATCTGCACGGCACCTCCTACGCGCATTCGGCTCATCGCATCCGCGATCAAGAGAAACAGAAATCCAACGCGAAGGGACGATAAACGCGGTGGAATTGCTTCTAATGTGGTCTCAAAATTGTATACAAAGAAAGAAGATCCTTGTCGATCAGGGGCCATACACCACCTCGTGTGTTGATAGGCGTTCCTCCGAGACAAGCGATTACGTAGAAGAGGATAGCTGGGCCAGCGCTTAGGCCTTGACCATCTTGAAGGGCGAGACGAAGACGCGAACGCCGTTGCCCATAACGTCACCAATCGAATCCCAGTCGGGCTTGTCGGTGGTACGCAGCATCTGGGCAGCAGAGCAAGGACCGCAGCACCTGTGTTCACAAACGCGGTCAAGGTCAGCTTCTCTTCTTCGTCTTGACAAGAAAGGCATCCAGCGGAGTTCGAATTCGACGTACCAAGCGCAGAGGAAATCACCAACCCAGTTCATGGTGTCATCGGAACCGACGTTAGCGGCAAGACGGAGGTTGTGACGGACGATGGGGCTCACGATGCTGCATTGTCGGAGCAAAATTGGCGGTAAGATGATTGGAACAAGATTCGATGTTGCTCCAATGTAGGAAATGGCGGGAAAGTCAACTACGGCCAGGTGAATGAAGCACGTACCAACCAAGGATCCAGGCCGGAAGGCAGTGGTTGACGATGTGGCACTCCTGGTTGAGGGTCTTGGACCAGAGCTTGCCCATGTTGCAGGGACCGCAGCAGTACCAGGTCAGGCCTGGGGTTAAGAAGTAGAGAGTCCGCAAAGGTCAACAATGCGTATCTTGAAGTCGCCGAAGAAGACGTTCTGATGAAACGTAGAGGCTCTAGCGGCAGAGGACAAGAAGATAAAAGGGTAGAGGACGTACAGCAGTAGAGGCCATCAGCAAAGTTGCAGGGGTCGCCGCAGCAGGGGCTGCACTTCCAGAGCTCCCAGCAAGCACCACCGTTTCCGGGCCAGACGACGTTGAGGAAAGACATGTTGCTTGAGGTGTGTAGAAGGTGTGTCGGGTGTGCTGTGACGGAGACAAAACAAAGAACACAAGCAAGGCCAGGAGTGCTTCTCGTAAGGAGCTGCCCGGTAATCGTCCAGAAGAGACAGCTAACGTACGACTTCCATGAAGTAAAATCCGACGTCGGTGATTGGTCCAGTTCTTAATTAAATGCCAAACCGTGGATTTTGCCCGGAGCCACCAGCAACAACTCCGACCATCTCCCTGAAGTGGTGACCCATCTCCCGAGATTGGTGTTACCAGTTAAGGTGGTTGTGCTTTTCCCTTAAGATTACTCCGATTGGGCGACATTTTTGTAATTAATTACAAAAATGAAACAACCATCTCGCGCATCGCACTCCTCATCCATTCTGGTCAGTTCCCGATTAATGTTGTTAAAAATGTTATTATCTCCCACCGTACATACTCCTATGTTAAAAAGATAGAAAACCCCTCGCGTGTTGTAGACTGCTCCTATGTCTACCTGTCCCTGCTGCTCTCTCGTGACCTGAGCCGTCGACGCATGTGGACAAACAGAAGAAGAAGAAGAAGAGTTGTGAGATAGTGGACGATAAGGCCGAAAGGGGTACGACCTAGTGCGTACCTTGAATCGGAACGCGAACGCGACCGTGAACGCGACCGGGAAGAACGCGAACGGGAGGAAGCGCGCGACGAAGAGTAGGAGCGGTGCCTGTCGCTCTCTCCCCCTGGCAAAGGAGATCTCTCCCTGCTTCTCGAATCTCCCCTCGACGAAGGCGTGCCCGACCTGTCCCTCCTCTCCAACCTGTTGTGACGCGTCGTGGTGGGCACCGGTGTCAGCAGCGCGCGGCGGCAGAAGAACATGGAGGAATGAGGGCCTTGGGGCGAAAGTTGGCGTACGAGATCTCTCTGGAGGAGAGGTACGACGGCGACCGGCTGCCCCTTCTGCTGTTGCTGCGGCTGGACGGGCTCCTTGAACCGCCTCGGCGAGACGAGTGCGACCTGTAGCTGTCTTCCGAGCCAGTGCGCGACTGCCTGTCGCGACTTCGACTCCGTCGCCTCTGCGAAGCGGTGCGAGTCAAGCGTTGGCTTCTTTCACGCGACGACCTGTAGCGCGGCGACGATGGGTAATCTCGTCAGTAAGCAGGACTAGACTACACAGAGGAGGTACTGCGGCCGCAAGGCGTACCCTGAACGTCGGGAGTCATCAGAGTCAGAGTCGGAGTGGCGCGCCGGCATATTAACGTCGCTCTGCTCCTGACTGCTGTACTTGTCGCTCCTCCGGCTGGTCGGCTGTCGTTCGGCGGCGGGCTCAGTCGGCCTTGGCGCTGGGTCAGGCTGGTGTGGAACCTGAGGTGCGCGCGGATGACAGTTAGGGCCACCGGCCGCGACACCAGGTATCGCCTGAGGAGGGGTGGCGACGTACGTGATACAGGTCGTTGCCTCTTTCCTTGTTCCACAGGGCGAGCTCACGCTCGGAGGTCGCGTTCAGGAACTGCTTCTTGTGGTTGTAGTGGGTGCGCTTCGCCAGGACGAGAGCCACCACCAGGCAAACCACTACGAAGATGACCAACAGCACGATCTGGTCCGTTTCCATGAATGGATCATCGCTGTCGCTGGGCGCACCGTTCGTAGGCGCGGCTACCGGCGATGGTTCTGGTGTGACCACCGGGGGAACAAAAGGCGACGGCCACTCGTAGAGCGTGGCGTAGGCCGTGGAAAGGAGCGAGCACCTGCACTCGGTGGTCGAGTAGGTCGGCGCGTCGGGACCGTTGTCTCCGCGCGAGCAGCCTGCCGATGTCCAATCTCCGTCCTTCCATGCAACGCACACAACTGCACATCGCATGCATATAAGCTAATGTGCCAGCAGATGGCTTAAGCAAGGGAAGTAGTGGGTGGACCGAACCTGAAGGAGAGGGGGCGAACAGGGACTTGCCGATCTTCTGTCCAACGACGGAGGAACTCAGCACCAACGGGATGAAGACACTGATCGGCTCCGAAAGATCATTCGCCTGAACCAAGAGCCCTTCGTGCTTGATCGACAAGCCCGCCACGGCTGAATTGAGTCTGTTTTCGTGTTTGGAGGTGAGTTGCAGTTGGTGCCGCCATTTGGCTTGTCGGTGTTCGTACCGCATGGAGGCGTTGGTGGCCGAGTAGCCCACTCCGAGGACCGCAAAGCTCACGTCCACAACATCAACCTGTTGCTCGCTGAGGGCAGTAGCCAGGGCTTGCGGCAGCTTGACGGTGATACCGCCGTAGTATTGTGACGACGGCAAGTCGTCCACCGTAACTGAATATGCAGTGTTAGTCTATATTCTGTTGGGCGCTTTTCTAATGTGCCGAGCGGGTGCCTACCTCGGCTGCTCTTGAGGTAAACGTTGCCATCGGTGGCCGGCGTGGGAATGTTGAGCATTTCAAAGCTGGACTTGGTGGTCTCCTTTTCGGCGGCCTGCTGTCCAGGCACAGCCGATCGGACCAGGCCGTCGGCCACACCGCTCAGCACTGCGTCGAACAGTTCCGCGAAGATCTCACGCCTCGTCGACGTACTCCTCGTCAAGACAGAGAAGAAGCCCGTCGACTCAGAGGCACTTAGCAAGTTGCTCAGGATCTGAGTCATGATCTGTGCGAGGTGGAATCAAGTCAGTTTGGCGGAATCCCCTCCCCCGAGAGTATGTGACCGTACCCCCAGAGTATTGGAATCCGCATTGTCGACGAGAAGCAGCATCTGGTCGAGGATGTCGTTCGCCAGCGAAACCGTCACCTCGTCCGGTACTTCGGTGAGGCCGAGCAGGAGATACACCTGATAAACGAGTCGTGAAGGTCGGTCAGTGGAACTTAGCCCCATCATGAAATACACTGTAATGTACCTTGACCGCGGTACCGCTGGGGGTATCGGGCGCCGTGAAGCTTGATGCCAATGTGTCGTAGAGTTGCTGGCGCATCTCACGACGTTGGGTCGCAATGGACGCTGGATAGCAGCAAGGAAATGGCGGTTAGTAATGATCTCCCAAAAGCGAGTCAAGATTGGCCGATCCGTACAGTCGCTCGTCTCCAGCTGCTGGTTGACGAGGTCGTAGATGGCGTTGTAGAGCTGGAGAATGGCGTCGAGGTCCTTACGCGATCGGGCTGACTGCAGCTCGTTGTCCATCAAATTCTGGACGAGCTGGATCTGGCAGGCCTGATCGACACCCGAGGGGCACACGGATGAGGAGAATGGCACAACTCCGGGCGTGGGCGCCCTTCGTTCGTAGCTACCGCCGCGGCCATCGGCCACCCTCACCACCAACTCCTGGATGTTGTTGGAGAATCCGCGAGGGAGGTAGGCTGCCGGCAGGCTCCTCTTGCTCGCTCGCTCGACGACGAGAGGGATGTAACCCCGTTGCGTGGTAAAGAACCACTGGTAGCCGTAGGGCTGGTCGAGGGACACATCCTCCCAGAAGGGTGCGTTGAACGATACGTAGACGTAGGGCAGTTCTTGGTCGTCCTCTACGATCTGCGCTTCAAAGTCACCCGAGAGCGGTGGCTGATTCACCAGCAAGTCCAGCGTGTTCCAGCCTGTTGGTGTTTTATTGTCGGGTTAGCACAATCGACATGCAGACATATGGCCGGCCAAGAGCACCGTACCGGTTCCGTCACGATTGGTCGCTGACAGCTTGAACTTGTAGCGGATGCCGGGTGCCAAGGCGCCGGCCTTGACAACGAGACGAGGCGAAGAGCGGTTGGTGAGGATGAGGTTGTCGAAGTCCGAATCGAACATGGGGTCCACGCTCCACTCGTAGGATGTGATGTCCATCCTGGACTCGGCGGAGCCCGTGAGCGCGAACGAATCGCCGGCATTTACCTCGCCCAGCGCGATCGGCTACACAGACAACAGTAAGCAAAAGCTATCTTGCCCAGAGGCCAGCAATAATTGTCATGTAGCGTACCTCGATGTGAACGACGGGAACAAAATGATGGACCACAGTGACCTTGACGATTCTCCACTGGGTGGGGAAATCGTCCTGCGTAAGCTCTCCCAGGTTCGGGGACCTCCTCCTGGTAATGGTGAACGCGTTTTGGGTAAGCTTCAAGTTCGCAGCTAGCAAGAACGGGGGGGAAGAGTTTGCATGCCTTTCAGCGTAGGATACCGACACGTTGAAGATATACGCGCCGGGATTGAGCGTGGAACTGGGAATCTCCACCTTGGGCGACGAGGCGCCGAGGTACTCGTGCAGCAGCTCATCGTTCATGCAAGCAGCTTCCGGGTCATCCTCGGGGTAGCACAACCAGGTATACTGCATGTTGTCCGCGATCTGGCCCGGCCTCAGGGAGGCCGAAGCGTCGAGCACGAGCTTGCTCAGGCGAGATATCTGTCGGTCACCGGGTGCGATGAGGGCATTCATGCTCCAGGCTTGGACCACGACATAGGCCACTGCATAGCTCTCGTAGGGCGAGCCAAGGGTGTCATTCCTCGACACTGAGAGCGGGGAAATGGTGAGGTACTGCAAAGCAGGCTGGCAAAAGGGAAATGATAGAGACAAGCGCGCACCAGAGAAGCGCAACGTGTAGGTGCCCAGCGCAGAGAGCGTGCCCGCAGGAATGTAGAGCTGCGGCGTGGAGGACAGAACCGGGTCCAGTTGTATCAAAGGGGCACCTTCGGGGACCTCCATGATGACCCACGAGTAGGATAGCGGGTCTGCCGTAGAAGGACCGGCGGGGGTGAGTTGTTAACCTGCAATGTTGTCATGGCTGGTGGCGTGTAACTAACCCTCAAACTGTTCGCCGCAAGGCGTGGTGGCCTGTCCCTTGAGGTAGACGGGTTTGTCGGGCGTTGTATGAACGTACGGCGAGCCCAAGATCCTCACCTCAGGAATGTCCGCCTCAACGCGGAGCAGCTGCTCGTGGGATAAGCGTTAAACATCTGAGCATCGTGTGCAGCGTGCATACGATTCTTACCTGGGTGTCGGTGCTACCGGACCTGGCATGCACGTTGGCGCTCAAGAAAGAGACATCGAGAGGGTTGCTCGCGCTGAAATGAGACGTGCTGAGCTGCAGCGAGTCCGTTCCGGTTGCTGTAGGAAAGAGGTGGAGTGAGCGTGGTTGGCTCATGCAGCCGAGAGGACGCAAATGGAGAGTACCCTGAATTTCGTCATTGGCAACCCAAGCTGACGAGACAAAATAGTTACCGGCCGTTCCGAACGAGGCGCTTGAGTCGAGATTCACATCGGCGACGCACGACGGCACGAACAGAGGCGCCTACACGACATCGGTCAGCACGTGGTGAGTAAACTTGAAGATGGAAGACGAGCCTCTTCAATCACTATGCAAGCGATACCATACCTCGATGCTGTTCACTGGGGACTGAGGGTAGTTGGGCGGTTGGAGGACACCTGACAGCCCATTGCTGTAGTCCGAAGCTCCCCACTTGGCGCGCACAGTGTTGTCCTTGATAGTGATGACTTCGCCGGTCGTCAGCATCTCGCCTCTGCCGGTCACCGCCACCAGCACTCTGTCGCTCTCCCAGTAGCAATAGTAGTCTATTGGTGCGAAATGAAGGGATTAGCCACACTCTGGGGATGTTGGTGAAGGCGAAGAGCGTACCCAGGCCAAGTTGGTAAACCGTGAAGGTGGAGAACTGGAGCAGCACGTCGCAGTCGAAGTTGTCAGGGCGGTTTGGCACTCCACGCCTGAGGCCACCCATCGCCGTGATGCCCCTATCGGTGGGGGCGTCGAAGATGACATAGACAAACGCGCCCAGGTTGTTCCAGCGAATGCCCTGCAGACCAGGCGGTGGGACTGGAGAAAACAAAGTACGACGTGGTGAGCGGAAAGACGAACGCTGGACGGAGAGCCCTGAGCGAAGGATTCGATGGCTTACCGGTAGCATTGCAACTGGCCCCCGAGTAACCTTCCTTGCACTTGCATAGTCCGCTAATGCACACACCGTAGTCTCCGCAATCCGGCTTGCACGGCACTGTGTTGAAGAAAGATTGATTGGATGAGCTCGTGAACTCGGGAAGGCTCTCGAGGCCGTACCGCCAGTGAAAAGCACAGTGAAGGGGCTCCCGTTGATGTGGCGATAAGCGTCGCCGACCTGTTGGATGGCATAGCGTAAGTGCCTGCATCGGGTATCACCACGAAAAGAGGCAAGCCAGTACCAATCGGACAGACATGTGCACTTCGTCGTCCGCGGCAGCGTAGTAGTCCACCCTGTACGGATACGACGCATTGCTTACGGTGTACGCATACCAATCAGGCGGGAACGTAATGTTCTTTTGCTCGAAGCCTGGTTTCAATGAAGAACAGGGGTTCGGTGAGTCACAGGGTTGGCCCTATCACTGAGATACTACGTACCCAGAACAAACTCGTCCAGCAGCGACAACTGGTTGTTGCCGCAAGAGTCCCTGGCCGAGATGTAGAACGTATTGGCACGCGACGGCGAACCCAACCTCAGGCCGAGACCCGACGCGGTCGTCAGCAGTGCGTTGGAGGCACCTGCGGTGCGCAGAGTTTTGTTAGTTGATGGTGTGTACAAGGAGATGAAATGAATATCGGCGAGCCACAAACCCGGTGGGAACAGGCCAGCAGCGAAGGGGCTTCCGGCGAGGTGGTTCCCTGCCAGGTCGGCCACGTAAAACGAGTAGGTGCCAGAGACGGTAGGATAATACGAGACGCTGTGTTCATGGGGAGGGGAAAGGAGGTATTGGGTCAGCGACAAAGTCCGCGTTGTGCTTCAAGAGGAGAAGAGGGATACCGGTAGGTTCCGTTTTGATTGTCCATGACTTCGCTGGCCACGTCGAACGTCGCTCCGCCGCCGTTGTGACGCGGATGGTGACGTTGAACGCGAGCCCGCCTGCAGGCAGAAGAGTCCCACACTTGTCGGTGGTCTGAAATCCAGTTCTCGTCAGTAAAAGAACGAAAAGATGTGAATGTCGTGCGCGGGCACAGCGACGGTATGTCAAATACCTGTATGTCAAACTCCCTGACCGCGGTACACACTGGGTTCGGTGACAAGCCACTGCCGTAAAAGGTTGAGTTTGACGGGGAGAAGATGAAATCTGAACGAAGACGAAAAGGTCGCGTGAGAATTGGGAAGACAACAGCTACGGGACGAAGGCGAGTGGGTAGGTGCAGTACCTCCGACTTTGATGCTGATCGTGAACGGACTGCCGAGGATCTCCGTCTCGTTGTAGCTGATGGAGAGATTCACTGTACCAGAAAGGGTGGGGTAGTACACCAAGGAGTAGGTTCCATCTCCGTTGTCGGTGAGACTGGCGAAGAAAGCGGGAAGGTAAGGTTGGTCTCTTATCGTTTGCATTCAGGAAAGAAACTGCCTACCTGACCACGCTCGCTTCGGGACCGCTGAAGCTTGCGTTGAACACGAGGCCTGCGAGTCCTGTGGGATTACCATAGCGATCCCTGGCGGTGATGACCACCAACGCGTTGGTTGCGTCGCACGCGCTCAGATCCTCGAGATCGCCTGAGGGAGCGAAAGGTAAATGTCTAGAGCCGTTTTGTGGCGCCTCGGGCCGCAGACAAGATAGAAGAACGTACCAGTCGCTGTGGAATAAGCTGGGTCGAACACGTTCGGGCTGACCAGGGGGAAGAAGGGGCTGTTGGACACGACGATCTCGCTTTCTCGCTCATTGATGTCCAAGCGATAGCGTCCTGGAGAAAATTCGTCTCTGATGAGTATTCTTAAGGGAGGTGAAGAAAATGGCTTGTTATATGTACCCGCAACGGTGGTCGACCAGAACACGGTGTAGGTGCCGTCCTCGTTGTCCACAACATCTTCAATGGTGACATTGCCAGGACCGCGGAAGAGGAAATCGAACTGTTTCGTTGTTCGCGGGAAGTGCGTTAGCCTATCCGGAACTGCTGATCACCGCAATCGGCACGAGCTACATACCTCAAACGAGGGCGTCCGAGGCTTGGTAATATTCTGGTTGGTGAGCCGGTTGTAGTGCTGCAGAGTGAAGTTAGCGGTCTCGCCGGCTGTGGCAAAGAGGAGTCCACTTCCAAAGGCCCTCCACGCGTCCACTGTGGTTGGAGATTACGAGGATTAGGCAGTGGCGCTGTGTGTGTTGAGCGTGGGCCTTGGCAGCACCTGGGAGAATCAGGATCGAATAGCGACCGACGAGCTCCTCATCTCCGCTATAGATCGTCAAGTTGTAAGCTCCGGGCAGAGGTGCCACATAGGTGACGCTGTAGGTTCCATTGAAGTTGTCGATGTAGGAAATGTTCTCGACCTGGTCGCCCGTCTTCACGCGGAAAAAGTCGAAACCGAATGATTCGCCACCGTCGGTGATGTTGTTACCGTACTGGTCCCTGGCCTGGATGGTGAAGTATGCCGGCAGGTCTTGATAGCCCACAGAGAGGCCATCGCCATAGACCAGGAAGTTTGCTGGCGATGGGGGTCCAGGGAACACATAAAGTTCAAGTGGCTGTCATGAAGAGGATACGGTTAGCATGTCTCACAGAAAGAGCTCAGGCGAACTGTACCTGACAGAACCGGACGGGAGCTTGGCCTGAACGCACGAGGTAGATTTCCACAGTGTAATAACCCGACACGGTGGCCAGGTAACTTACTCCAAACGAGCCATTGTCGTAGTCGGTGAGGTTTCCTTCGACAACAACACCAGCGGCGTCTGTAGAAAGGGCATGAGTTTCTGATGGTTGAGTGTTAGAGAAGGTACATAGCGTACTCGTCAAACTGACTGTCCAAGTGTAGCCCTCTGAGTGCGTGAGGGCTGCTCCGTAAACGCTGCGTGAGTTGATTTTGAACGAGCCCTGTTCTCCCGCTATGGCGTTGCCGTACTCGGAGACCGAGCTCTGGCAAGCGTCAGGAGGGGCGAATCCGCTAAAGCACGTCTGCAGGTACAAGGAACGTGTCAGGCAGCCAGCGTATCAATTCTGGAGCGGCCTAAAGCTTACCTGGGGACCGCTGTCGGGCGAGACGGCGAACGACACGCCAGACAAATAGGAGGGAACCAGAGACTGGCAAAACGCATCGGCTGTATCGTAGAAGGTGGATATGGGAATCCCTTCTGATTCCTCGATCACGCTCTCACCGCAAGCATCGTAGAGAGCCCCACAGTACGAATCACTGATTTCGAAGGGTTGAGGGTAAGCGAGGCAATCCGCTTTTGCTAGTCGGTTGCAAGGGGACAGTACCAGATGTAGAAAGTGGCAGTCTGGTTGCCCAGCGATTCACCACCGATCACTACGTATTCCGATTGTCTGGGATCGCACGACAGCCCGCATAGCAACTTCTGCTGCTTGGCGAGACACTCGGGGAAGTCTCCGAACACCGGGGTGAGTTCCTCCGTCACGTACTCCTTGATGTTTGCTGTCTCGGCTGTGGGTCGAAGAAGCGCTATGTGGTAAGCACAATACAACAACATGAAGCACGATCAAACGTACCAGCACTACAGCACGAGCCGGTCGCGAACTCGGGACAGCAGGATGCATCGGAGGAGGATCCTCCGCATGGCTCGGCCAGGTCGGAGGCAGGCCGCGGAGTGTAGCCCTCGGGCATCTTCAGAGGACACCACGACTCGTTGGCGATGGCGACAGTGAAAGAAATGGCGTCGTTCTCGTTGATCGAGTACTCGAAGTTGTAGGTGGTGCTTGTGGAGGAGATGAAGCACGTAGAGTAGGAACCGTCGCTGTTATCCGTGACGAGCAGCGGCGCGGCCTCGGGAGCGGCAGTGTCTGTGACGGTGACCACGACCGAGTCGCCGCCGAGGAGCTTGGGGTTCTCGTAAAAGTCCTCGAGCTGGACGTCGAAGCAGTACTCGACGTTGGGCACGCCCGAGCGGCTCTCGCTCTCCTCGCTCAGCCAGTAGCCGATACCGCTAACGTGGGAGTGGCTCGCGCTGGCGTCGCTGTTGGCACCCTTGAAGCAAAGATCGCTTGGATTGACGACAATCGAGTAATTGTTGAAGGTCTGTGCTTCGCAGAACCTCCTTGAAGTGGTGTAGCGCGAAGCGATGGTCTGCCCAGTCGAAGCATCGAGGACGTCGCGACACGCCGAGTAAAGATCTTGGCAAAATGGACGGCAAATGGCGTACGATTTTTCCACTTCATCGAGATAGAGCGCCTGTTGGGGGGCACAATATCGACCGCAGGCGAAGGTCTCGAATGTGTTGCGGCAGTTCTCATACTCGGCGGATTGGCCCGAGTTTATGGAGAAGGAGCTAGAGAATGAATCGAGGAAGCTGCGCACCACATGCGTAGATCCAGTGGTCTTACAGCACGAAGATTCGGAGAGGTGGCTACAGTAGGGTAGTGGCGAGAGAGGCTGGAGAGAGAGATGAAGAAAATCGTGAAAATTGCGCCCCGGGAGATGTTGGTTGATGGGGGTGGGGGGGGACCTACCTTGGAAGGGAGAAGACCTGGATTGGGGTAGGAACAAGTGAGGGAGGGGGCTTCGTGTGTTCTTTCCGAAAGCACTCTCCAGCTCTCCTCGCTGAAATCATCCAGCAGTGGTTGAGCGGAGGAGGCTCTGGTCAATAGGGATGGACCGATGACGGTACACAGGAGGAGCAGGAGCGCGAGCTGATGCGTCCGAGTGAGGTTCCACATGACATCCCCCACTTCGCGTCACTCACCTCTTTTCTTTTCCTTCTTCTTCTCCTTCTGTCCCCTCTCTTCTCTTATCTTCTTCTCCCAAGAG
>CDFC01055175.1:0-18980 GCA_000826385.1 Acanthamoeba rhysodes | reverse complement strand
CCTCTCGGGCGGTACCACCATGTTCCCCGGCATCGCCGACCGCATGCAGAAGGAGCTCACCGCGCTCGCGCCCTCGACCATGAAGATCAAGATCATCGCCCCGCCGGAGCGCAAGTACTCCGTGTGGATCGGTGGCTCCATCCTCGCCTCGCTCTCCACCTTCCAGCAGATGTGGATCTCCAAGGAGGAGTACGACGAGTCTGGTCCCTCTATTGTCCACCGCAAGTGCTTCTAAGCGGTGAGCTTCAGCTCTACCAACCCTCCCTTGTGATTAGTTGTGTGGTACATACTCTCTCTTCTCCGACGCTGACCACGGCGATCGGGAAGACAAACAATAAAATAGGTTGTATACTACTCTTCGTGTCCTTTCGCTCTCGGGCCTGCCTTGGTCACTTGAACACTTTGGGCAGCGCCGTCACTCTGGCAGGAGGAGTACGTCCGCGAGCGGGTCGCGGTATGGTCGGAGCTCGAACACGAAGTTCAAACGCGGCCGGGTATGTTTGCGCTGCAAGTTGCGGAGAGAGAATTACGCAAGTCTCCAGGTTGACTGACGCAAAAGACACGAAGGGGAGAAGGAAGCAGCACCACTCGATGAATTGCGGCGGGGTAGATATCCCCCGTGAGCCACTGACCAACCTGCCCTGCTCCCAGCCGCGGCGTCACGGCGTAGCCAAAGAAGGTCAGGGCGCAAGGGGGAGGGGTACCGACGAAGACCACAAGGTCGGTAGATTCCACCATCGTCTCGATGTCCACCCACTCTGTGCAGATCATACAATTAGCGTTGGCCGACACACTGTTAAGGCGCCTCGCACCCTCTGTTTCTGCGTCAAGAAGCTGCAGCCCTGGCACGTCGGCTCGCGTAGCGACGGACAGGATCCCTGTAACGGCACAGCGTTAGCTCCACTGGAAGAAACGCATTGCGACGCAGGCATACCTGGGTCCGTGTGCTCCGCGCAGTTCACGTTGTTCACAAGCTCGGGCGAATTGTAGTAGTGAAACACGTCCACGACCGACGAGGAGCAGCCATCGGACGGCAGCTCTGTGGCACCTGTCCCGGACGACGAGACACTGAGTGCTCATGCGCGCACGAGCAACAGCAAGCCCTACTCACCCCTTAATCGAGTGTACTCAACGCTGAAGTCTCTCCCCACAGATTCGAGCATGAGCCTAAGCACCTACGTGATCGGCGGAGGCCAGTCAGTCATCCGAGTCGTGCACACTTGGGGGGGGGGGCTGACTCCTACCTTGAGGGCCGTGTTGTGCATGAGCTCGTACAAGGCGTGGAGACAGTCCTTCATTCCCTCTGCACCAACGTCAGGACTGGTTTTACTAACACGGCGTGGCCGATGGGAACGGTGGCGCACCGGGGTGCTCTGGCCATCGGTCTGAACACTCGGGTCCGCACACACGGTACTGTTGGCGGTGCCTGTGTGAGAGTGCAGCGTAACGATCTGAAGAAGGGAGGACGTAGGCCTACGCACGGTGAAACTCTCCTTGGCCCGTGTAGTGGCGTAGCCGAAGCTCCGGCCTTGCACGACCCTCGCGCACGCCTGACAACGCAAAGGCGCCTTTGTTGACCTTGCAAGGAGTGCAAAGATTGGGGGGGGAGAGCAGGTGGCACCTGCTTGTGTTGGGGCGTGTTCTCATCAAAGAAGCGATGCATACACGCAAAAGCTCGCGTGATCGTGCCTGACGCGTGCTCCTCCCCCTTCGTCCGCCACACCACGAAGGAGCGCCGGCGCAGGTGCTCCAGGAGGTCCGCATCGTGGTCCATTTGAGTTTATTTATTTTCTTCTTTTTAAATAAAGTATTTTATTTTATTTTGATTTTATTCACGCTGCGCTGATGGAGGCACTGTGGTGGAGCGTTCTGGTGACGGTGGTGGCGGCAGCCCTCTGGCGATGGATGGTGCGGCGCACGAAGGTAGTGGTGGGCGACTTCAAGGGCAAGGTGGTGTGGATCACCGGTGCCAGTTCGGGCCTAGGCGAAGGTGCGCAGATTTAGATGATCACATCACATTAATTCTTGGGGCGCCATACGACCAACCTCCTGCGTTCTTATGTGCTGATTTATTCGTGACTACCTTATTATTGACACCACGGCAGCGCTTGCGCTCGAGTTGCAGGCTGCCGGCGCACGACTGATCCTGAGTGCAAGAAGAGAAGACCAGCTTGAGCGCGTACGCCAAGCGTGCATCGCATTGGTACCGTTTCGCCACCTCCTCGCCCTACTCTGCGCCGGCGTCAGGTTGACGCCCGTCCCTGGCCACATGACTAGACATCGGCGGGCCAGGAGCCGTCCGTCCTGCCCCTCGACGTGGCAGAGCTCGCAAGGTACGACATCGCACGTTCGTGTGTGTGTCGCGTGTCGTGTGGTTTCACACGAGCTGATCTCGCGACCAGTATCGAGGGCAAGGTCAAGGATGCGACGGCTATCTACGGACGAGTCGACGTCCTGATCAACAATGCGGGTGTAAGCGTGCGAGCGCCGGCGATGGAAACGAAGGTAAGTACCTGTCGCTCTCTGTGCTCTGGGCTCTTAAACGATTGGGTGTGATGTGCTCGTTAACAACACGCGGTGTCGTATCGTAGCTGGAGGTGGATCAGCGGGTTATGAACATCAACTACTTTGGTACCATCGCCTTGACGAAGGCGCTCGTCCCGGCCATGGCCAAAGAGAAGACCGGGTATTCTTGCACTCGATGTGTCGAGTGTGTGTTTGGCTGGTCGCGTGCTGACTTCCTTCCGTCGTTTACATCACAGCGGACATATTGTGGTGATCTCGAGCGTGCAAGGCAAGCTGGGGATCCCGTTTCGGTCGGCCTACGCCGCGTCCAAGCATGCGCTCCACGGCTTCTTCGATTCGGCGCGATTCGAGCTCGAGAAGCAGGGAATCGCGGTCACCCTCGTGTGCCCGAGTAAGCATACCTCCTTTCATTTATGATGTTATGGTATGTACATCATAGCATCATGGGCTGACGCAGAGGAACGCTGCGCGCGTGCGTGCGCTGGACAACCGATTAGGCTACATCAAAACCGATTTGTCGCTGAACGCGCTGACCGGGAGTGGCACGAGCTACGGCAAGATGGACGAGACGACAGCCAAGGGCTATGAGCCTGCCTACGTCGCGCAACGGTACCAGTCAGGCCCCTGACCTCGGCCTTGCCTTGCCTCGTCATCTTCAAACGCAACTAAAAACTGTGTGTGTGTTCTACCTCCTTTCGCTCACAGAGTGATGCAGGCGGTCAGCGAGAAGAGGGACGAGATTTTGGTGGCCAAGCCGGACGCCATGGCGGGCGTGTTCCTCAAGGTGTTGTGCCCGTCCCTTCTCAAGACAATCCTCCGCAGGAGGGCCGTCGCCCATTGAAGATACGATCTTCATAATTTATTCACACCCCACACGCGGTCTCTTGACAAACCACTTGATGTGGGCAAGACGATGATGACACGTTCTTCCGACCTAGCGTCAGCCGCTGACAGTGGCCGTGGCGACGAGGTCCTCTCTTGGACTCTCTCTGCCTGGATTGGTTGTTGGTCAGACTAACTCCTTCCAAGCTTTGACCGAACCGCGATTGGCCACGGACCTAAGCCAACCAACGGCTTTTATTGTCGGCCATGGTCTTCTTCTTCTTGATTCTTCACCAAACCTACACTCATCACAACCTACCCCCGCTTACTCACCACCTACCAACCAACCAACATGGGCAAGTGCGAAGGCTGCGGCGGATCGATGGTCAAGTCTCACGAGGTGCCAACGAGATCCCCTGCTCTTCTTCTCTTCCTCCTCCTCTTCTTCTTTGGCTTGAAGAAGATGATCTTTGCTCACAGTTCGGTCGGTCGGTGCAGGTCGAATGCAAGAAGTCCGGCTGCACCTTCTCGGTCTGCCATTTGTGCCACTCGACGCCCCAGGGTCGCATCGGCACCAAGTGCCCCAGCTGCAGCAAGATCACGTCCTGGGCCAGCAACTAGCCACGCCTGCCACCACCTCCGGCGCGCGCTCTCTTCGTCTGGTCGCCAAGCGCAACACCGACAACCCACCCCCAAGGCCCAGACGCTTGAAAGTCATTCCAGGAATTCATTTCTGCAGTCTGCTTGCAAGGAGAGTGTTGGTGAGGGGTGGGTTGATTGATTGTGTGAAGATGGAGAAGGGGAAGGGGGAGCACGAGCACGAGCACCAGCTGGTTGCCGAAGTGCTCATTAACGGGCTACCGTTCAAGACCACATTCCCCCCGCCCACGCGCATGTCGCCTGCCCAAAGCGGTAACCCGAGGGAGGGAGGGAACATGAATGAAGATGAATTAATGCATTAATCGATTCGCATCAACCTGTCTTGACGTTATCTAGATGAGCGGGTCGCCGAAATGAAGAGACGGGGCGGCCTGGCACCGGGCGAGCTCGTGCCACCGGCCTCTGCCTGCGACGAGACCCTCGCCACCACCGCCGCGGGGGTGGTGACGGGCCGCAGCCGCGCATACATTCCCTACGAGGCCGACTCCAACTGCGACTTCAGCGGTGCCTCGGGGCAGTTGCCGCTCGCGCTGGCCATCGACGGCACCGGACACGACAAAGGCAGCGATGCCGCCAAGCACAGCGTACCGCTAGCTCTCCTCGCGGCGGCACAACCAACGACACGACCAACGACCAACGACACGACCAACGACACGACCAACGACACCACACCGCAGGAGAACGGGAGGGCGCTATTGAAGGAGGTGGAGGTCTGCATACGGGAGTGCCTGGACGACATCCACCTGCCCCAGCAACTCGCCGACAAGGTGTTGGCTCTTTTGAAGGCGCTGGAAGCTTCGGACGATTCAAGGTGCGCGTTGTCACGAGAGCTCTTGCGACGTGGGCCGCGCACTCACTTCCCACTTTGGCGACTGGGGTGCGATGTGTGCGATGTGTGCGTGTGCGGCTGTTCCACAACAGGATACACCACATCAGCTGCACGCTGAGTGTGGCTATTAAGGTTGAGGCCAGAATGAAGGCCTACGCACTCACCTTCCACTGGGGCGACAATGTCATCTTCATCGCCAACCCGAAGCGGGGCACGCTGGCCCTTATCAACCCACCGATCAACTCTGGTGCGCTCACATCACCCATTCCGTCTCCCCGCCGCCGCCGCCGCTGAACTGCGTGTGTCTGTGCAGACTACGGCATTGGGGCCACGCACTCGGTATCGTCGCGCAAGCAGGGCGAGTCCCTGCTTCCCCACAGTGTCTGCGTGCGCGAGCTAGAGGCCGACGACCACATCGTGTGCCTGACCGATGGCGTGTGGGACCACTTCGTCTTGTCGTCGGCCGATGCGAACAAGAAGCAGGGCCCGCCCGAGCTTGATGAGTCCGCGCTACTCGCCGTCTTCGGAGCGGATGCAGGGGAGGAACGTAGCGACGACACGGCGGAGCCGATCGTCGGTCGACTGTTCGAGGAGGCACGCAATCGGGCACGAGCAAAGATGGAGGCGAAGGAGATGCACGAGGCCGAGCTGGACGACATGTCCGCGTTCATCATCCCGCCCTCCACCCCAGCCCTCGTTCTGCCCAACGCCACCGCTCCGCACCACCACAACGAGAGCGACAAGAAGAGCTGTACCCTCTCTTGACCCAGCATGTGCTGGTCACGAAGCACCGTGCCTTCCCAGACGACGTTGATCGTTAAACTTTTGTTTGTTCAATGTTGGGCCTGGCTGGCAAGTCTAACTCGCCAGAGGCCAACCTGAACCAAAAGGTTGTGTGAATGATACATGGAGAGGTGGGCTAGTTGATGTCGGTGGAAGGATGGATGGATGGAGGATGGGAGGAAGAGCGGTGTGGATCAGTTGCGGGGCTGAAGGGGACGACGCGGCACATAGACTCCGTGACCGGCCGCGGATGATACGAGAATGGCGGGACCCGAAGAGGGAGAAGCAGCCGACGACAACGTCAGCGACGCGGACGATGAAGAGATGTTGTGCGTCGCCTTCTTCGACTTTCGCTTCTTGGTGTCGTCGGTGTCGGTCTTAGTGCTGTTCTTCGTCCCCGTTGGCTTCTTCGTCTCGCCGACGTCGCCGACGTTGCCGAGGTTCTCCTTGTCGAGGAGGATCACGCCGCGCTGCTTGATCAGCGGCTGCCGGGCACCAGCAATCGCGCTGGCCATCTCGCTCGTCACCTCCTCCACCGTCACCGCCCTTCGTCGCCTACCGCCCTCCGCTGTCGTAGTCGTCTCATTGCAGACCACCTTCTCCTTGGCCTCCCCTGTCTGCTTGCCCTCCGACGGTGGCGGTTGGGGGACGGCTGCGGCGGCAGCATTGGGCTCCTGGATGCGCACGCGCTTGCCGCTCCGCTTGGCCTCGCGTCGCACGACGCCGTAGCGTTCCTCGATCTTCCGTTTGATGTAGGCCACCCGCTGGTCGTGCTTCTCCTGCTCGATGACCGCCGCCGCCATGTTGGCCTTCTTCTCGTTTTCCTTTGCTGCGTCAGCGACGCTCTCCCTCTCCTTCCGGGCCAGCTTGCTCTTCTTCATCTTCTTCTTCGGGTTGATGATCGAAGCGAGGAACGACGAGGCGGTCTTCCGTTTCTTTCCCTTCCGCTTCGCTTCATCCTCACCACCCTCTTCTTCGTCGTCGTCGCGTACGTCGTTCTTCTTCTTCTTCTTGCGCACCACGATGTCCTTGCGCTTCAGCATGCCCTCATCGACATGCCTGTCGACGCTCTTGTGTGCCCTCGTGTTCCTCTCCAAAACTACCACTTCCTCCACCGCGGCCACCACCACTTCTTCTTCTTCTCCGCCTTCGTTGGCCGCGATTGAGGTCTCTTCGAGACCCGAGGAGTCCGTCTCTACGGCCGCGCTGGTGGAGCTGATCGTGATGGAGATGGTGACCGAGGTCGTTTCCCTGTCGGCCTCGATCTCCGCCAGGAGCGCGTCCTGCAGCCTGCGCTTGAGCATGGGCGAGCTCAAGATGGCCTCCGCCTCCTCCTTGGCCACGCTTGCCTCCTCCTCGCCGCGGGCTGGCAACAAGGCGCGCGTCGGGTCAGAACTGAGCGCTGAGACGAGAGAAGGAGAGGAAAGGAGAGGTGTGGAGCAGACGAGCGCACCAGGAGGCGAGGTGGGCGGGGCGACCTTCCTCTTCCGGAGCGTGTTAGCTCGATGCTCGCCCGGGATCGTCGCCAAGAAGTCGCCCAAGCTAAGTGTGTGCTTGCTTTCCTGTCGTCCCTGGGATCAGCCATCAGTCACACGACTCACAACACATGACGCACACGATGCACGAAGTCACTTCACAAGTCATACCGTCTTTGTGAGGGACGCAGGGTGGGGCGAGGGCGTGGGAGACGCAGGAGGTGCGACCACGGGCGAGAGCTGGCGACGAGCGCGTTGGGCGGATGTCGAGGCGGCGCAGCGGTACGAGACGGACGAAGGCCAGCAGGCGCGGTGTCGAGGAGGTGGGCGCGTGATGGCGGAGATAGAAGATGGGTGATGCGCCCGAAGCGTCAGCGCGCCCGAGTTGATCATATGTGCCTTGGCTGCCGCCTCGTGCGCCACCACTGCGCGCAACTCGGCACAAACAAAGTCAGTGAGAAGATGGAAGAGCAAGAGGAATGAAAGGGGAAAGAAGGAAGAACCTTTGAAACGTTCGATGCGGGCCTGGAGGTCGGTTGACTCATCGCGAAGCCGAGCCAAATCGGTGGCGCGATTACCCATCTTGCGGTGCTGCAATTTGATGGTGAGAATCGAAAGGCTGGTGAAGGTCGGCGGGCGGGGAGGAGAAAGGTAGTACCTTGTTGGTGGTGTGGTCGACGCTGTGGTTCTCCTCATCTTCCCTCGGGGGGGCGTACCGGGCAGTCCAGGACGGACGCTCCTTCTTGATGAGGGCACTGAGATGCGCTGGCGCGAACGATTTGCTGCGCCTCGCGGCCGTTATGCGGGACATCTTTGAAGCTGACCACCAGAACTGGTTGACCTTGCCCTCTGTCCGTTCGTTTCCGAACCGCCAAAAGCGTTGAGTCCTTTTTCCCGCCAAAACCAGACATTGCCCGAATTCCTGAAATCAAAAAAAGGTGCTTGCGCCTGCTCGTGGCCTGTTCGGTTATGGAAGGCGAGGGCCAAGAAGGTGGACACGAGCTCTTGAAGAATGCTCGAGGCTCAGCCCAGCACATTCCTGGAATGATCGGCCACTTGGCTTTGGACAGAGAGGCAAAGAGCGTAGAGGAAGTCAAGAGCAGGGGAGGGAAGATCGCGAGACGTCTAAGCAAATCTTCAAACCTCCGAAGATCAAGGACGTGTACGCCTTCAGCGACCACGCAGTTGAACAAGATCCCTCAGCCTTTTTCGTCCAGGCTTTTTGACTAATGCTCTCTCTCTTTCTTTTTCAGGAGGGGAGGGAAGATAGAAGAGGGAAGAAGATAGAAGACGCAAGCAACAGAGATGCAGCGTGCGGAAACCGATCAAACAAATCTCTTGGAGCAAGGCAACAAGAATGAGAACGGCGGGTTGATTGAGGAATCGCAAGAAAGGCCAGTGCAGGAGGTAGATGAAGAACAGAACGAAGCCCTCGGTGACGGTAATGCGACGGGCAACGACGACGAAGCCATTCGAACGTACATTCAACAGCACATCAAGAAATTCGGAGGCGTCTCAACCGAGAATGTGCGCAAGACGTTCGCAATCGGATGGATCCGTGCCAAACGCCTCCACGATCAGGAGATGGGCCTCAAGACGGATGAGGTGCGGTACGCCTCCGACGAGAAGCTGCGCGGCTACATTCGTAGATGCTTCGAAGAAAAGGGCTCCTGTTCCGTAAATCATCTGCGACAGGAGTTCAGTGTCGGCTACAATCGAGCGAAGAAGATCCTTGACGAAGAGAAAGAACGAGTCGAATGTACGCTTCATTCTCTTCTCATTTTCGCCTTTCAATCTTCTACGCTTTCTTCACACTAAATCGTTCGACCATCGTGTGTTAGATGGGGAACACGAACCCGAGGGAGAGCTGGTACGCGTGTTCCCCCCTTCAACGTGGCCTTACTGCGCTGACGTCACGTTTTCTCTTCGTCCAGCTCCTTGGCCTCGGCGGAGAAGACGACCTCGGGCGGAAGGGACGAGGGAGGAACCGACCAACTCACAAGTCGCCTCGGCCAGCCGATGCCACATTCGACGATGCGCGCATGCAAGGGCTCGAGGAAGACGTGAGCTACCTGCTGGGCATGGGCATGGGCGTACACGTCACGCAGCGAGAGCGCAAGCGTGGCCGTACGGAAGATGAGAGCATTTGCGAGACCGCCCTCAACACGCTACTCGCAATCAACGGAAGTGAGAGCCCAGACACAACCAAGCCGAGCTCGGTACGCTCTGATTACCCTCCCTACCTTTGTCTGGAGCAATGCCTAAGTCGACTCCCTCGCGGCACCAGGGTCCTGACCGAGCTGCCAGGTCGGCCGCGAAATGGGCGATGCTGGAGAACGCCCGCGAGGAGCTGCAGAGGAAGCTGGAGGAGGCTAAGGAAAAGAGGAAGCTGCTTCGAGGGCGAGCGAAAGACAGTGCTTCGGAAAGCCGTCGACGAAGGGCCAGTAAGTCGATGGAGACGACCTTGAGCGCGAGCATGAGTAAGGTGAAGGCCAAGCTGGCCGAGATCGAGAGCCTGCGCGAACAGCTCGATCGAGAAGCACGACGATCCAAGGAGGAACGACAGGAAGCAGCGGCAGGCCTGCCGCATACGCCAACGACCGAGCGCACCGAGACCGAAGGCGAGAGAATGCTGACGAGGAAGAGGCGAAGGGAGGCGAACAACGGGCGTGGAATAGAGGCCAGCCTAGGTCTGGCAGAGAGATTGCACAAGCTGCTCGACACTACAGCCAACTTCGCCAAAGAGTTACGCGAGCAACACGACGCTATCCGAGCTCTGCCGCGCTTTGGTTCCTCAGCCGCCTCTCCACCTCTTCCCGACCTTGCCCCTACCGCTGCGCTCACGACTTCCCTCCTGTCCGCCTGCCTCCTCTCCATGACGACGCACTCACTTAGAAGCGATGAAAGCGAGGGAGAGCTCGCGCCTTCGCCCGGCACCTCCGCATCGACTTCACCTATCCTTCTTCGCCGCTCGCTATCTCCCGCCCAGTCGCCAGTTCCCGTCACCTTCACCTATCCCGTGCCTACGCTGTCGTCCAAGGAGTTCATCAAGTCCCTCGAGGCTCTCACTTCCTCCTCTTCCTCCAGCCTCCTCTCCACTCCATCGCCGAGCTTCTCGAGCAGCCTGGGCGGTTCGCTCTCCTTCACCATTCCGTGCGCGCCACCACCTTCGCTTGCCTCCTCGCTCTCCTTCACCTCGCTCCCGCCGCCGCTGCCTACCTTCACCGATGCCGGCGGTGATGGTGTGCCATCGTCTTCGTCGTCCTTGTCGAGCACCACCGTCTTCTTCCCTCCGCCGCCTCTGCCCACTCTCCCCGTGTCGTCAGCTTTCCCCGCTTCCTTCCCCTATGTCGACTACATCGTCGGCGTTCAAACGGGCGGCAGTGAGGCCGCGAAGAGCGCGATGAGCTCGACGCCGATCATTCCCTCTACTTCATCGTCGGATGCGGTTGCGGTCGACGAGGTTGAGAGAAGGACCGCCAGAGAGAAGAGGAGGCGACAAAGAGGGACGATCGTGAAGCCCGAGCGCGACGGCGGCAGCCAGATGGAAGTCAAAGAAACGAACGAAGAAGACGAATGGCGCGTGGAGATGCAGGTCGGAGACGGCAGCGACGAAGAAGGCGGCGATCATGATGAAAACCGCAACACCGACGGTAACGGCAGCAGCATCGGCGACCAAGAAGAATCCGAGGAAGCGCCCGTCAAGAGAAAGAGAGGAAGGCCCAGGCGGGGCCAGGAGAAGAAGACACGTAGGTAAACGGCTCGCGGTATCAACCACCGCAGGATTTGTGGGGGTACGAATAAAATGATGCTTCGCGAACTCTCACGACGCCGTACCAGAAAAGCCATGGTCGCGTGCCCTAGGGCTGGGGCAAGGTCTTGAGGAGCGCGTAGGCTCTCTTCACCACAGGCGCGTCCACCATCTTACCGTCGACTGACGTGGAACCCTTGCCCTGCCTGCAGTCGCGTTGATGACGGACACGGTGAGAACACGCGCACACCGCGCACCGCACACACCGCACACGCACGAGACCCGCATACCTCTCGGCTTCCTCGTAGGCGGCGACTACTTTCTTGGCGTACTCGATCTCCTGGGCCGAGGGCGAGAAGCACTCGTTGATGGTTTGCACCTGGTTGGGGTGGATGGCGAACATCCCGCGGTAGCCCAGCCTCTTCACGTCCGTCGCCTGCGCGCGGAGACCCTCCGCCGACCGAAAGTTGACGTACTGCGCGCCATCGAACCATCGTCGACCGATACGTCGCGAGCACAGCATTAGCGCTTCATCATTCAAACGAACCGCCCACGCTGCTTCCGACGCGACGACGACGACGACGACGATACAGGAGGAGAGGGGAGTAAGAGGGGTACCGGGGTTTCGAGAGACAGAACATTGGCGGCGCGGGCGGCAACAGAGATTGCGCTTCGTGCGTAGGTGACGAGACCACTGGGACTCTGATAGCACGCACGCATCACTCGTTGAGCGGAATGTCGCGTGGCAGACAGGTCTAGCGCAGACGGACGCACCTGGTCGGAGGCGCCCTGAACGCCCATGTCCGTGAGGAAGTCATCGCCACCATAGGCCACACCGATGATTCTGCGCCGTAGGCCCGGCACGAACGGAGTGATGCGGTGAGACCAGCACTCATTTATGGAGAGAGAGAGAGAGAGAGAGAAGGTGGCAGTGCCTGCTCGAGCTCTTGCATATCTCGCGAGCGTTAACGACGCCGGCGGCGGTCTCGAGCCATGGAACGATGTGGATCTTACCGGCTCGGACTCCGTTCTTGCTCTCCAGCGCGCTCACGATCTCATCGATCCTGCGCATGTCCTCGGCTGAGCCCACCTTCGCGGCGCCGACCAAGTCGTCAGACCCGTTCCAGCGACAAAGGCCGCAGAGACCAAGTGCGATGAAGCGAGTGGGTAAGCGAGTGAGCACAGCGATGACATCGACGAATACCAAGCGCCTTACCTTGCCGACCGAGACTCCAAAAATGAGGTCGCCTTGGGCAATGACCGCTTGCAGGTCCTCCTCCATGAGCCCTTTGAGCGCAACACGACACGACACACACGACACACGCGATCAGATGAATGCATCGCTGCGCAAGAGAACAGCATTGGCGCGAGGGCACGTGCCAGTATCAAGAGAGTTGACCCGCGGCAACACTTTTGTGTGTGCTCCCATCTGGGCCAGCTGCGGCAGGAGGGACGCAATGGCCTGGCGCGCGCTCGCCTTCTCCGCCAGCGGGACGCTGTCCTCCATGTCCGGCACCAGCACGTCTACCGCGCATTGGGGTGAGGGGAGAGCGCGCGCTACAAGTTCAATGCCAAATAGTCCCGGCCGAAGGTACCCGGCAGGGCCATGTCGCCTTTCTTCTGGAGCACCTTCAGGAGCATGTCCTGCCTCCCGGGCACAAACAGCCAACTGCGAAGCGCTTTTGGGAGGGGGGATGAGCTTCACGTTGCAAGACTGAACAAAATTCATTAACAAATATTATTATTAAAAAATAAACAAATAGTATTATAAAAACGTTTACGCACCGCCGTGTCCAGTGGCACTGGTGGCCAACCGCCTGCGGGTGCCCACCCACAGCCGAGACGACCCCCATTGCCGCGCACCTCCGGCCCACACGCCAGCCCCCCGCACCACACTACTACTGGCTCTCTGCATTTTAATAAAAAAGAAAAAAACAGTTTCCGGGCCGCTAACATCGTTTTCGTCGTGGTTGTATTTTGTTTTTTGCCGACAGTGATCATGCAGCCGAGCAAAGAACCCACACCGCGGTGGTGACTGCCGCTTTGGGTCCTGCGCCAGGTTGGAGGAGGACCAAAGACGAAAGTACACTACAGGTAAGCAAACAACCCCAAGGGAGGCGGGGTTGAGAAGGTTACAAGAAGCGACGATATGATCCGGTTGGTGGAAGCAAGGCTACCAGCGTAGCCAATGGCCGCTTCTCCATTCTCTCAACCAACCACAACATAGCACCATGACTCCGCCGGACCCAATCTACACCGTTCGGGGACGTCATTGGCCTGAAGGAGAACATCGCCGCACGTCTCGCGCATCGCTCAGAACGTCGGGTCATTGTCCACCCCATCAACACCGCCACACGTTCTACGCCGCACGCGAACCAGGAGAAGAAGAAATCTTTATCTTAGCGCGGAGGAAGAGCTTCCCCGTTGAACGAAAAGAAGAGGAGAAGAAGAAGCCAACAACCAAGGCAGGTAGGGAGGTGGTTGCCTGGGGGAGGCCACTGGCGTGTCTCCTTCCTCCTTGACCTTTTTGATTGATCGATTCTAAGCTTTGGCGTCGCCTGGGTGTAGGTGGACCTTTGGAAGGTCTGACCTTCAGCAGAAGAAGGGCAAAGAAGATGCTCACCCGCAGCAAGCGCAGCAGCGCGGAAAGGAACAAGGTGCCCACCAACCCCTTTCTGTTCTCAATAATCATTTTATTCTTTTGTTTTTCAACATTCACAAATTCTCGACCGGGCCGCAGAGAGCAATCGAATGAATGAATGAACAAAGAAAGGTTGTGTTTTGTTACTTTATTTAAGAAACAAAAAGCTAGCTCATCAATCCGTACTACTCGGCCTCAGAGAAAAAGCAAATCAGATTAAATCTTGGTGTTCTGGGTGTTGGTGGCGCGAAACCGTGCCACCACCTTCCCTCCGGTTCGCTTCTTGGGCGCAGATTGGCGGTAGCAAAAGGAAAGCGGGACATCCGGGGTTTGTTCTCACCAATGGCGGGCAAGGCACACCGACCACGAAAGGGCTGGATTGACACATCTCGAGCCCAAATGTTTTCACCATCTCGACCGAGACGAGGTGGGCACACTGTTGCTGTAGTGTGTCCCATTTAATGTTTTGCGTTGGCCCGTTGACTACCCGAGTATTTACATCACAGCCTCTCACTGTGTGCGGCCAGGTAAAAAACAAACGACACAAGCCCGCCGATGTAGCGGACGACGAGGAGAACACGTCGCCCGGACTGCACATCGCCGAAGACGATGAAGAGGCCCAGGTCGTTAAGGAGGAGGAGGAGGAGGAGGCCGCAGTGCAGAGACCGCGCAGACAGAGCCAAGGAAAGAGGTGCAACAGCACCGGCGGCGCGAGACGCCAGAAGGCGGCCGCACAGCCCGCGCGAAAGCGAAGACGACGGAGCGTCGATGACGATGACGACGACTACTGCGAAGGGCCGAATGTACACAGAAAGAACGAATCGGAGGACGATAAAGACGAGTACCAGAACGATGACAGCGATGAGGAATCGGATAACTTCAGTGAAGGAGAGAACGAAGACGAAGACGAAGTCGAAGAGCAGCCACGCAAAGCCGACAAACGGCTCAACTACGCCCACACTGCGACAGAGGTCCGGCAGACGCGCAGCCGCAGTGGGAGCCGAACGCGAATGGCAGCGGTCGCGAAAGGGGGAAGCGATGAAGGCGAAAGGAAACGGGCAAAGCTGATGAAAAAAGACCACCACCGACACGCCAACCGCACAGATGAAGATGAAAATGAAGAAGAAGCCAAGGGTGCTGACCACCACGAAGGAGCAGAGGCCCTTCTCAACTTGGCCATGCTTGCATCAAGTACACACACACACACACACACACACACACACACACAGCCCGTGCCGTGGGCCTGCGCGGGGGCTGACGAGCGGTGTGGTGCCAGGCAACAGCAAGTCGTCCGCAATCAAGCCCGAACCAACTACTGAGGCGCAGCGTATGCCGGCCTCGGCGTCCTCCTTCATTCCCGTACGACGCTCTGGTAACGGTTACTTCGTGCCCAAGGAGAAGACCAGCGGTACTCACTTTGTTGCCACCACTCCGCCAACCGTGACGGTCGACGGACCACTCTCACTCTTTTCCCTCTTTAGAACCATCGCCGGAGTTGCATTCGACCAAGGGGGAGACGAAACGAGCATCCCCGGCTTCGGCCTTCTCAACGCCAACAGCAACTGGCGGAGCAGCTAATAATGTCGACAAGATCACCGCTCCCACAATGGTGGCCATTTTCGACCCCTCGCTCCTCGCCACTGCTCTGCCCCACACGGCCTCACTTTCGTCTCTGCCGGTAAGCACCCCATCACTTCACTTTTCTCCCTCGAGGCGTGCGGAGAATGTTCGCGTTGCCGTTGAAACTCACTTGTGTCCACTTGTTGGTGTGGACACAGCCGCCGCGTATGTACAAGCGATGCGCAACCCACGTAGCCACAGCGTACTACATCTACTACCAACAACGGCAGAATTTACTGATGGTACAGAATCCCCCGTGCCTTGTCGTTGGTCATGCCGTGCCGTCGCGTGTGGCACCACTTAATAACTGTCTTGGCGTGCCTTAGGCTTTGTCTGACCCGAAGGCCCAGGCGATGGTCTCCTCGAATCTGGATCCCACCGCCGAAGCGCGTAGGCTGCGCGAGAAGAACAACGCCAAGTCGGAGGAGGGAGCGAAGAAGGTACCCTCGCCAAGCCTAACCTATACAAAACCTGACCACATACTCCTGCCTCCACATCTCAGTCTCAGTCATCGCAGCATCAAGGCGCAAGCCAGCGAACGCCGAACGCAGCTGTCGTCAAGCTCGAGCCTACGGCGTCTATTCCCGCGACCGGGCGCAACGCACCGCCAACGGAGGCTGTAGCGCGATCTGGCGGCACGACGGCTGGGGCGTCTCCATCGCCGCCAGCCTCTGCTGGAGCGAGCCAGGCGCAGGCGCAGGCCCAGGCCCAGATGCAAGCGCTGGCATCGCTTATCCCAACTCTGGCAGCCATGCCGCCGCACCTGCAGGCACCGCTGGCGCAGCAGATTCAAGCGCAGCTGCTCTACCTACAATCGGGCCAGCCGCTGCCGCCGCAGTTTTCCCAGCTCGCGACCGCTCTCGGTCAACAGCCTCCGCCGCAGCCAACTCAGCCGCAGCAACCTGCGCAGCAACGCGCGTCTGGGCCTCAGCAGGTGGCCATGGCCTACCTACCTTCGGCCGCCGCGCAGCCACAGCCGGCCAGCGCCGCAGCCTCCCCCGGGCAGCAGCGCGTATTACCTGCGCCCTCTATGGCATCGCAGCAAGCTGCCCAGCTGGCGGCGCTGGGTCTCGCAGCACCCGGCGCTGCCGGTACTCCCGCCGTGCGCCCGCACAACGTTGCCGCTCCACCGCAGCTGACGCCGCTCAAGCCGGCCCCTTCCGCAACAACTCCTCTGGTGCGTTGCTTTTTGCCCTCTTTGTTGTGTTGTTAGTTGTCATGGAACTAATGAGTTTGTATCCTCCAATCCAGCCGACCACTGCGCAGAGCAACAACTCGACCGTCTTGACGTCGATCGGCAGGAAGGCGCAGGAGCAGAACACACGGAAGCGGGCCGCTTCGTCAGAGACCGCGGCATCGCCCTCTGCCAACTCCCAGAAGACACGCCAGGCAACCGGCTGGCAGTCTGGAGGCAAGCAGACCGCCTCGACAGACGCGTCTCCGTCGAAGAACGCCGGCCCGGCCTCTGCGCAACCCGCGTCGCTGGCCCAGCAGCAGCAGCAGCTCCAGCAGCAGCTCCAGCAGCAACAGGCGATGCTCAATCAGCAATTTGCCCAGCTTGCCCCGCAGATCTCCGCCTCGGGCATGCAGCTCACGCCGCAGCAGGCGATGCTCCTCCAGCAGCTCTACCTCCAGCAGCAGATGCTCAACCAACATTACAGCGCCATGGCCCAGATCCAGCAGCAGCCGACGTCGCAACTGCAGCCCACACCGACGACGGGCGCCGGTGCGCCTGCGGCTTCACCCAACAAGAAGCCGCTCCCGCCTGCGTCGACGACAACCTCTGCCTCTGGTAGGTCCAAGTCAGGTCACGCCGGCAACCACGAGGGGACGTCCAGCAGCAGCAAGACGTCGGCTGCCGGAGTGACGACCTTCGGGCCGGGCGAGAGGAGGAGCCGAAGCGAAGGCAAGGAGGCGCCGCTGGGCCAAGGTCCAGTGCTGATAGCGCCCTCGCCGCCACGCAAGCTCGAAGGCGGGCACCACCCGCGGGAGAAGCTAGCCAAAGTGCCACCGTCGTCATCCACATCCTCTGCCTCCTCCACTTCTACTCTGTCATCGCAGCCACCACTTCGCTCTCTAGCGCCGCTCGTCAAGTCCCGCTCCACCTCTGCTCTCCCACAACTCCCCGCCTTTGCCGGCTCCGGCTCGTCATCCGCATCTCCGAGCGGCGACGCGGGAGTGCTTCTGGCGCGCGGCCTTCCTCCCCTTCCGCCGACTCCGGCCGGCGGTCTGGGTCCGCTTTCCCAAAACCTGGCGACCCTCGCCCGACGGCTTCCCTCTATCGCGCCTGGGTCCGCTTCCTCTCTATCATCCCTCAGCCTCCCACCACTGCGCATCAAGGATCCTGCAGCATCTTCTTCATCATCGCCGTCCTCCTCTTCCTCTTCTTCTCTTCCCTTCATGCCGTTCACTCTGCCCTCCTTCTCCACCACGTCGGCCACCGCCTCGGCTGCGTCGTCGCTGCTCAACACCACACCACCCGCGCCGCCACCGGCCGGAGGAGCCGCCACCAAGCTGCCGTCCATCAAGCCCGCGCCCACCACTCGATCACCGCCCGCCGCCTCCTCCTCCTCCTCCCGCCCCAACAGCTCCTCCCCTTCCTCACCCCCCGACGACGAAGCCAAGAAGAGCCCGCTCTCCGCTTGACGGCCACAAAAACAATAAAATGTCAATAAAATGTGATAATACAATATTAAAAGATGCGATTGGTGGCGTGATCTGAGGTCGGAAAATTGTGTGGAAATCGAGCGCAAAAAGTGCGCGTTCGCCGAGGCCAGCGGCCTGGGGCGTTTTGCGCGAGTTTTGTTGTGGTGTTGCCTTGCTTTGTTGTGGTGTTGCCTCTGTGCTGTCCGTTGTTCTGCCAGGTGGGGGTCGCCTGCCACTGGGCGTCGGGACTTTTCAACTACCGGCGCACCATGCTCGGCCATTGACAATAGCAGATACAGACACACACGCCGACCGACCGAGCTCAAGACACCTTAAACTTCATCTCCTCTCATCTTCTTCACAATCTTCTTCAAGGAGAGACATAAATCTTCACGTACGTGCCCGTTCCCAATTCTTGGATGTATGAATCACGAATTGTTGTTCTCTTGCCCAAAGCACGACCTCACGACCCCTTTCACCAGCGATTTCCATCTTGCACGAATCACGGGCCATGACCTGGCAGGCGCGAGAACGGCCACGTCACGGGCCCTGCCTGCTCCGGCATCTCTTCTCTGTCTTCTTTGTGTGCGTCGTCGCCATCGCGCTGTGCGCGCATGCCAACGACCGACACACCTACGACCACGCGCCCAACCTCTTGGACACCGCGTGCGGCCCGCAGAGCTCGGCCAACTCCACCTCCACCTCCACCTCCTCACCCCACGCCCCGTCTCTCGTTCCCAACTCGCCTCTCCTTGTCAACGCTCCTCGCCTACGCGAGAAGCAAGAGGAGGACCCGGTGAACTTCACGGTGGAGGAGAACTGCATCAACATCCACTCATCCGCCACGGTAGACCACAACAACTTCTCCTCGTCCATTCCCTCGTCTTCGTCGCCGTCCTCGTCGTCATCTGGCGCCTCAGCGGGAACGTCGTCGTCCAGCAGTTCGGCTGCCTCGGCGGCCAAGTCGATGGCCTCCGGCGACCACAACGCGGTGCTGCTCCTGCCCGGCTTCGCCAGCTCGCAGCTCTACAACTGGCGCTTCAAGGACTGCTTTCCCTTTAGCTACAACCTCGCCGACCGGTGCGTAGTCGTGGTCGTACTCGTGCTGGACAACAGTTGACCCGTTGACTACCCAGACTCTCACCTTCTCGCCACCGGTGGCCGGCCAACACACAAACAGAGTCTGGATTGATGTGGCCAAGATCTTGGGCGCCCCGACGTGCTGGG
>CDFC01055069.1:0-11969 GCA_000826385.1 Acanthamoeba rhysodes | reverse complement strand
AGAGGTGGAGGACATCCTCAAGTCGGGCGCCCAGCCCCAGTGGCACGAACGCCAACGCGTGTGGCAGGCCCTGGGCCTCTTCGTCGGCTCGGCCGGCGGGCTCGCCGCGCTCACCGGCGCCCAGCCGCTGCTCGTGGGCCTCTTCAACTCGGCCCTCTCTTCCTCCACCACCGCCGCCCTGGCCGCCGTCAACCCCGTGGCCGCGCTGGGCTGGACCGTGGGCGGCGCCGCCGCCATCGCGCTGGGCGCCAAGATGTGGCACCGCCGGTGCTACAACGACCCCGAAGCGGTGCGGGCCTACTACGCCGACTTCTGCCGCGCCGGCTTCCTGGCCGCCGCGGCCCGGCACGACTTTGCCGACCTGCTGCGCATCACCACGCGCGAGGGCATGACCACCAAGCTGCTCGAGGAGATGGCGGCCGCGCAGTACGCCGGGTTCGATGCCGTGTGGCACGCCTACGGCGCCGCGCACCTGACCCAGATGGTGGACAAGCGGGTGCTCACGCAGGACTACCTGCGGGCCAAGCTCGCGCGCGACTTTGACCCGGAGCGGGCGCACACGATGCCCGATGACGGAGTGCTGGTGCTGGTGGACCTGATGCGCGGGATGATGACCTACGGCCGGTGGGTGGTGGAGTGGCTCGAGGTCTCGCCCGCCTGGATCCGCCACCTCTTCGCGCACGACGCGCGCGTGTGCGGCCTCTCCTTCTCGCAGTTCGTGAAGGAGGGCGGGATGGCGCTGCACCCGACCGCAGGGGCCAGCCGGCTCATCAGCCGTGCCCAGCTGCGCGACATGTTCTTCCGCCAGCTCGGCCACAAAGAGTGGACCTTCAAGGTAGCCTGCCTTCCCCCGCGACACTCGGTTCAACCCGCGAGGCTGGCCGATGGCTGATCGATGACTGTTCATGTGAATGTGTGGGGAATGTGCCTGCGCTCACAGGACATCAAGGCGCTCTGCTCCCCGTGGCTGTTCGCTGCAGACCGCGCCGACCAGGAGTGGACGGAAGATCAGGAGGACGAAGCGGTACGCAAGCAAAAACGACGGTTTACCAACACACACGCTGCGTTGGGGGACTGGGCAGTGTGCTCATCACTCACACGTATGGCGCGACCATCAGAACATGTACCCGGCTCGCAGCTTGGTGAAGCCTGAAGAGCTGGTGGAGCTGTTTCACGCCGAGATTGTTCGCCTCGAGCTTTGCGACCTGCTCGATCTCTACTGGGACTGGTACACAACGCAACACGCAACACGCAACACGCAACACGCAACACGCAACACGCAACACGCAACACGCAACACGCAACACGCAACACGCAACACGCAACACGCAACACGCAACACGCAACACGCAACACGCAACACGCAACACGCAACGCTAACAGCGATTACGCCTTCCTCCCAGGCCACTGTCTCAGTTTGTGAATAGGCTGGTGCCCGATGCTGAACTGGTCAGCAAGCTGCGCCTCTTCCAAGCTCGCTACGAGTCCACCACCAAGGCTGCGGCCGAGGAGCGCCGTAAGCTGCGGGTACTGCCTTGCGCATTGCTAGGGATGGCGCGCAGTCCTTCTAACTATCTTCCCTAGGAACACTTCAACAAGGAGAAGTCGGTGGCTGAGAGCATCTACGACACCAAGGTCAGAGCCGCGCAGCGGGACTACCGCGAGGTACGTCTCCTTGGTTTCCGGGTTCATCTGCATCTGTACCAACGGCCCGTGTACGCGCAGGTTAAGGCCAAGTATGCGGCAAAGCTGAAGCCCGCCAAAGAGGAGAAGAAGGACGGGCCGACTCTGGTGCAGATCGACGGTGATAAGCTGGCCATCAACACCGCTACTACCACCACCGCCACCACCAGCAAGAAGGAAGGCGAAGAAAAGAAGCTGACGCCCGAGGAGGTGGCTGAGAGAAAGAAGGCCACGCGAAAGATGGAGAAAGCGCAGATGCGCAAGACCAGCGCCGTTGAGGCGGCTACGCTGGAGCGTGGCATGCTGGTGGCCATGCTGGAACGCGATCGGGACGACCGGCTGCGGGTGGTCGCCGATCGGTTGCGCGACGAGAAGGCCCGCTTCAACCGCGAATGGCAGGAGCAGCGCGATCGTCACCTGCACCAGGCCTACCCAACTCTCCATTTTCCCGCCTTCCCGCCCCTGCACGTCACCCCCGCCTTCGTCCCCGTCGCAGCTCTGCCTCCGAGTGCGCCGCCGCTTGAAGAGGAGCAGACCTACTTCTACTAGTTCACGCCTACCCTCACGCTTTTATCAAGATTTCTTCTGTAAATGTACATGATCAATTTTTCTCCTCATCTTCGGACTTGCCCTCGTTCTCGGCCTGGCCTGGGTCACCGCCGGCCCGCGGGCGTCTTCGCATCATCATGCTGGATTCGACGGCGCGTTCGTCCTCCTCCAGCTTGGTGAGCGGCACAGGCCGGTACTCGCCCACCTCTGAGATCTTCTCCTGGTCCTCCTTCTGTCGGCGCATGATGCCCGCCGATCGCTCATTGCTCTTCTTCTCCAGCTCCTCCGCTCGCTGCTTTCCCCTCTTGCTCGCCTCCCGCGCAACATCCGACCGGTCCAATCTGGCCTCGTCGTCGACGTCATCGTCCAGCCATCGGTTGAGCACGCGGCACAGCTTGTTCTTGTCGAAGGGCTTGGGCATCCAGTCGTCCATGCCGGCGTCGATGCACTTCTGCTTGTACTCGGCCGTCGCCGACGCCGTGATGGCCACCACGGGCGTGTGGAGCCACTCGCTCGCCCGCGCCGACTGCACGTTCTCCCTCTCGCGCAGCACCCGCGTTGCGCGGAACCCGTCCATCACCGGCATCTGCCCGGCACACAGTAAGGTGAGGCTCGAGCCCAATGCTGACGCCGTTGTTGTGTAGGGAAGAGGTGAGCACCTGGCAGTCCATCAGCACGAGATCGAAGCGCTCTTTCCGCATGGCCTCGAGGCACTCCTCGCCGTTGCCGGCGAGCTTGGCGCGACAGCCGAGCGCTTGGAGCATGCGCATGCCCACCTTCTGGTTGATGGTGTTGTCCTCCACAAAGAGGATGTTCTTCGTCGGTAGCAGCTCTGTTCGATTCACACAAGCAATCGGAGTTACACTAGCGATACGCAGAGTTTGCGCTTGTGATGGGCGCGTACCACAGGGCTCGCATGGCGCCTCCTTGCCGTCATGCTGGAGAAAGGTCTTGGAGTCGACGGGGTGGACGGACAGTCTCACGGTGAAGGCGAACTTGGTGCCGTGGCCCAGAGAGGACGTGCAGTGGATCTGCCCGCCCATCGACTCACAGATCCGCTGGCTCAGCGCCAACCCCAGCCCAGACCCTCCATACCGTCGGGCAATGGACGCATCGCCTTGGCTGAAGTTCTGCGCCATGCCAGGGGTGAGTGCCATGCGTGCGTGCGTGCGTGGGCGCGTGTGGTGTGTCGTTACCTCGAACAAGCAGCTGATCTGGTCCTGAGGAATGCCTGCGCCGGTGTCCTCGACCTCGGTGTGGATGTCCTCGCCATCGTCGCGCAGGCGCATGTACACGCTTCCGCCCTCCTCGGTGAACTTGAGGGCGTTGGACAAGAGGTTGAACAGGACCTGGCGGAAGCGCAGGGGGTCGCCGAGCCGCGTCGGGTGGTCCATGCCGACCGCCTTCTCGACGCGGATCTTCTTCTGCTCGGCCTGCGTGCAGAAGATCTTGAGCACGGCGTCGACCTCGTCCATGGGCCGAAAGGGGATGGACTCCAGGCAGAGCTTCTTGGCCTCGATCTTGCCGATGTCAAGCACGTTGTTGACCAGCTCGAGCATGTGCTCCCCGCAGACCTTGATGGCCTCCAGGCTCTCGCGCAGATTGCCGGTCACGGTGTTGGAGTCGAGCAGCATGGCCGATGATGCAATGATGCCGTGCAGCGGCGTCCGCAGTTCTTTTAAGGCACACCACCAACCACATCAATGGGTTAACGGCAGATCGGAGTTAAAAATGAAACCAGCCGGCACATTGGCCGAATAAAATCCACCAAAGCTGCAGATTGGGCGAAATAAAATGGCGTAAAACTCCGTGGTGGGATGGGGAATGAATGGCGCACCGTGGCTGATGTTGAGCAGTAGTCCGGTCTTGGCCTCCGCCGCCTCCTGCAGCTGCTCGTTGAGCTCCTCGCGTCGCTTGAGCTTGACGATGCCCTTGCTGCGCGAGGTCTCGTGCACGAAGGCCGTCACGCCCACGATGAGATAGGTCATGAGCATCACGAACCACTTGTGCGCCGCCGGCAGCAGCTGGAGCTCGTCGTCGTGGGGCATCAGGACGTAGGTCGACAGCGGGAAGAAGAGCGTCAACTGGCCGATGATGAACAGCAGCCCGTACAGGCCCGCCCTGCTGCCGCGAATGTAGAACAGCAGTATGGGCACGTATCTACACAACGTGCACCGAGTGACAGTGTCAGTGTCGGTGTGGACGGGATGGCCCAAAAGAACGAAAACGAAAATGAAAAACGAAGGCGAAAAGAGAAAGAGAAGAGGCAGCGCACAGCAGCCACATCATGTACTCGCCGACGGCGCCAAAGTTGAAGCAAACGGCCAGGGTGCCGAGGTCGACGACGACGGCGAACAAGGTGCCGACGGCAAACATGCGGTGGGTGAGGTGGTAGAGGTAGAGGAGGGAGCCCTGGGTGACGAAGAGGACGATGGCGATCGTGCGCAGGAAGGTGAAGAAGTGGCCCTCGTAAATGAGGCCCGAGAGAATGAGGAAAGAGTTGTAGAGCATGAAGAGCGCCATCGTCAGTGCCAGCAGCGCCGACTTGCGCCGCGTCTCCTCGTCTCGCGATGTTGTGAAGTAGGGACCCACCCAGGCCGGAAGTCCGTCGAATATGAACGTGCCCAGTGCGTCGTTGTGGTCTTCCAGCTCTGCCATCGGGGTGTGTTGGGTGTTGGGTGTTGTTGTCGATGTCGATGGTGTTGGGTTCGGGGTGTGTGGCTCAGTGAAAGGTGTGGCTGCTATGAACAGAATATCAGTTGGTCTCGCGACGGAGAAAGCGTGGTGTGCGGGCCGTGGGTGGTCCGGTCACGGGGATCACGCATGTACGTAGTTGGCCCAGATGTACACACGGGACGGGCAGCTGATCTCGCTGTTATTGGTCCCCTGGGGTTCCACGCCGAATACTGCGGCCAACGCCAAGCCAACACACCACCCCTCGAGCCTCGGGAGAGAGACCTCCAGATCGTCGCCCCCGGGGCTTCTGCAGTCTGGCGTTGCCGCAGCAAACATCCAGAAATTCGCCGGCAACAATCACGAAAGTACGCGGATCGGTGCACGAAGAAAACTTTGTGGACATGTTTTTTTAGTACCTGGTCAACGGCCGTTGGCTGCGTCGAGCTGAGTGACTGCGACAACAACCGTTGTCGTACACTTCCCAGGATTTAACAGGACAAAATAAAGATTAAAATAGTATTTTCGCGTGTGCGCTTGCGCGCGTGTGCTCGTCGAGTGCGCACACAAGTGCGTTTGCGTGGGTGTGCTCAAGAATGACTTGTGCAAATGTCTTATAATTAATAATGGTGATTTGCTGCAGCTCCGCCTGCAGCCTTCCAACCTCAGTACACAGTTTTTCCACCTCTGTGCGGTGAACGTCCGCATCTCTTCCATTTCAGCTTCCAGCGCATTGATCCGGAGATGAAGATTTTCTTTCTCCGTTTCGTCATGGTGCTGTGCGCGTGCTCTTGCTTCTTCTGCTGTGGTACGCGCCAGAAGTCGCCGCTCACGTTGCCTCTTGTTCTGCCCATCTTGTTGTTCTCTGGTTCGTTGCTTCTTCAGCGCACGGCCCCTCTCCGCCATCTTCACCAAGCCAGGCTTGCCTACTCTGGAGAGAGGTCCGCCGGTGTGACATCGCATGCGGGCCTCACAAATTCATGAGGCTCCATTTTATGTCTGTTGTTTGTCGACGGTATCCCTGGCCGTTGCAGCGTCAGGATAGGAACGAAAAAAACATACATGGAGCGAACCGATATGTTGTTGATGACACGACTGACGTTCACTACATTACCATGACCCTGTATGGTGGTGGATGAGAGTGATCAGGGTAAACCCACATCAACGGGACCACAGCCGAGTGGCGGACAGTGCCACCGGGTGGCGCGTCAGGCTCGTGTCTGGAGGTGCGCCAGCTGCGCTATGAACGCGCTCTTGGCGGAGCGCTTGGGGATGATGAAGGTGAGGGAAGACACGGCTCCGGCTGCTGGCTGTGGTGATGTAGTGGTGGTGGTAGAGCTGGAGGTGGAGTCGGTGGAGTCGTCGATCGGTGCAGCGCGCAGGGTGAGCAGGAGCAGCTTGCGGTCGTCCTGGGTGCGCTCCTTGACGTCGACCACGTCCGGCAGGGAGGCGACATGTCGTATCGAGTCGTGCACCACGACATAGAGGTACTGGCTGGAGAGCACGAGGTTGGCAGACAGCTGGCTCCCCGACTCGCCCGCCAGCAGAGTCGCGTCCATGGCGTGCACGAATCGTTCGTCCTTCACCCACGCTGGGGCGTCGGCGTGTTGCCTGAGCTCGCGCTGCTTTCTCTCCTCGAAAATTTTGACGACGTACTTCATCCGGGCGTTGGAGGCCGGCTCGAGCGCCTTGGGCATCGCGTGGCGCTGGTACAGCCGATACCGACCGAGCCCCGCCGAGCCCAACGCTCCCTGCGATGTGCGATGGTGAGGGTGATGATTCGTGGTCAGCAAAAAGGCAGCTGATGGGGCCACGGGAAGAGTACCTGCGAAGTCTGGGCGAGCAGCCCGACAGCACCGGAGAGCGGCTTGGAAATGGCGCCCATGACGCCGATGCCCAAACCCTTGACGGCTCCGGTTAGGCCACCGTCGGAGAGTCCCGCTATCGGGTGGGCAACGAGACCCATCGCTCCGTCAATGACTCTGCCGATTCCAAGCAAGCGGTTTAAACCGTGAGAAGTGGACAACAGACAGGTGAGCACAGCACAGCACAGCCGCGACAAGGATTCGGTCACTCACCCTTCGCCAAATCCCTGCAGGCCTCGCGCAAAGCCCGTGTGCACCTGTTCGGGCGCATTACGCAGCCGCATCTTGTTGTAGCGCACGTAGTCGCTGCAGAGTTACAGCATGTTTAGTAAGGCAGCAGCGCATTTGCTGTGATTGTTAGGGTTGTAAGCTCGGGGAGGGGGCAGGAGTGGTACCTGTCGAGCGACAAGTTGTCAACGTTCCGCATCAAGCTCGATGAGAGGTCCGACACGGAGGTGAGCGTGCCCTCGGAGACGTGCATGACCAGCGACGAGAGACCGCGACCCAGACCCGACATGAAGCCCAGCACGCCCGCTAGTTTGGGATTGGTGTGGTCAGTAGCACGTTCAGGTCTGCGGAATAAAATAAGCGACGTCAGTACCTTCTTTGGCGCCGGTGGCAGGGAGGGCGAAGAAATCGTAGATGCCCGTGGCCACGCTGTTGACAAGCACCGTGGGGTTGCCCAAGAGCTCGAGCGAACCCAACACGGCGGGCGTGCGGAAGAGCGAGTCGGCCACGTAGCGCGCAGCGATCGCTTCCAGCAGGCGACGAGGCGCGCAAGCGATGGAAGAAACTTGGACCTGAGCCACAACCGCAAGTTAGGACCTGAGTTAGTAAGGATCGAAGAAGGATCGACACCACAAGTTCGGTACCTCATCGAAGGAGAGCGGAGTGTGAGCAAGGCCGAGCGAAAGGGCCATCCGGGCATGCAGGGTGAGCTCGAGGTCCAGCTTGCTGATGAGTAAGTTGCGCAGGAAGAACGGCATTGCCATCACCTCGTCGATCCACTTCTCGTCAGGCTGGCTGATATCGCCGGCGGTGGTGGTGGTGACAGTCTCGGCCGGCTTCCCGTCGCGATCGGCGAGTCTCACTGCGAACGTGGCGGCTAGGTCCTCCTTGAGCTTCTGGTGGAGCTCGAGCGAGCGCGCGACCAGTGCGCGAAGCGCAGAAACGATGTGCTGGACGAAGGCGTCCTCCACGTTGAGTATGATCCCCTTGCCGAATTGGAGAGACAGGTCTTCGATACACCACTTGCCCTGTTGGCGCTTGTCGTCGGCGCTCGGCGAGCCGCCGTGGTGGTGCACGGGGAAGAAGGCGCGCTCAAGAGAGCAGGCAATGGCGGGCGATGAAGACGACACGCTGGCATGCGAGGATGACGACGAGGCGTTGGAGAGAGCCACGACCGGGAAGTCATAGAAGGGCATGTGGTTGTCGACTTGGAAGGACGAAATGGAAAGCGACGCGCTCTGCCGCTTGGTCGTCTCCAACGGACCTTGCTGCAAGGGGGAGTCGGCCGAAGGCCCCTCGGTGCTGACGAAGGACAGACGCACGTCATCCAGCGACGTGTTGACGGTCTCTATGAGGGTGTGGTAGGTCGTGGAGGCGGGCACTGTTGCCGGCGAGCCCGCGCTCCAGTCCTCGGCGTTCAGCTCGGGCAGGGCGAGGAACGAGAGCGACAGAAGGGGCACAGCGAGGTTAACCTTGAACCCGCCGCTCTTCACCACAGTGGTGGTTGGGTGGCGGTCGCTGGCGGTCGCGGCTGTCGCTGGCGGTGGCGGTCGCTGGCAGTGGCCAGCATTCCGCTCGAGCGCGGCGCTTGACTTCGTCGACGGGTCGTCGAAGTAGACAACAAAGGTAGGGCCGCAGGGCACCACCCGCACGTCGACCTGACGCTCGGTCTCGGCCAGGCTGAGGGTCTGTGCCCGAGCACGGTCGATAGGGAATTCGCGCGACCAGGCCGACTCACCCGTTCGCACACACAAGCGGTTGAGGCTCCACGCTTTGGGCTCGAGCAGGTCCTCCGCGCGCTGTTTTTGCGTTTCTTTTTCGCTTTGGTTCTCCAGTTGTTCCTGCTCCTCAGCGTCGTCTAGCTGTTCCTCTTCGTTGTCATTACCGTTATCACTGCTGTCTGGGCGCGCCTCGCTTGGGTCTGTTCGCCGCGGCAGCGTGGGCTCCTTCCACATCCAATCGTATTCGACCATCTGGCCGGCCGGCATAGCGCACTTGGTGCGCTCCATCCTGCGTCGGTCGTCGTGGTACTGGGAGTAGTAGATGGGGAACGGGCAAGCGTTGACCAGTTTGAACGGTGGGAACTGGTCTCGCCAGGCCACCACCGTCGTCGCGCCGTCACGGGTCACCACCGAGTACGTGAGCAGAACTGGGGCCAGGGCAACGAGGCTCTCCTCGTCTTCGGCGCCGCTCTGGATCACGTCTTTCGTCTCGACTGGCCTCGGCTTCAGACAAGGTACTAGCAGGCGGCCGCGGCTGCTGTTTTGAGTAAGCGAGCAGGCGGGCGACCAGCCCCACTTCCGCCCGTCTTCAGCCACGGAGACGTGGAAGGCCAGCAGGGGCGTTGTCGTTCGCTGCTGAGCGTCGATCGAGGTTGGCGTGGCGAGCTCCTTCTTGTTAGGGGTCACTGCGGCTGAGGCCGAGGCTGCGGTATCGACGCCCGTGCCCGTGCCAGTCACGCTGAAGCCGTTAAGAAGCAGGGTGTGCCCGGGAGAAACGGTCGCTTCTCGCTTCTTGCCCGCCGTCTCTCGTTCCCGTTTGGTTGCCGCCTCCTCGCTTGTCGGTACCACCGAGCGCTGACTGTATCGGATGGCGAGCGGCAGCGAGGTCCGGTTGACGAAGCGGAAGCGCGAGCGGATGACGACCTGCGTAGTGTGCGGAGCCTGGCCCGCGCAAGTCGGTGGCAAGATCGAGAGCAGGTACTGGCTGAAGAGACGCGACGACGGGAACAAGACGGAGACCACCTTCAGCTGCTGTTCGGCGAGCGAGAAGGGCGAGGACCAGGCAATCTTGTCTCCGGACCCGCTGTCGTCCTCGTTCAGCCCGATCTGTATCATGGCACGCTTGTCTTGGTCCTTCGTCGCCGAGTAGAAATCGAAGCCTACCCTCCGCTGCGGGTGGATGCAGATGTGCTGCGTCTGCTCCTCGGCGGCCGACGCCAGCTCGACCGCGGTCGGGTGCCGGCGGAAATAGATCGGCTGCGACGTCTCGTTGGCGAGCGTGAAGGCGAATGAGATCGAAAGCAGGATGGTAGGCGAGCTGCGGACGCGGTTGCCTGGGTTGTCGAGCGAGGCGATGACCCGCAGGGGCACCGCAATGGCCTTGCTGCTACCGTGGTCCTCGTCATCGGCCAGCTTCTCCTTGCCCTTGCGGCTCTCTAAGTTCTTCATGGCAGCGAGCTCCGATTCGTGGGATAGGTATTGCCTGATAACGGCCTCTCGCACGATCTTCTTCTCGCGCACGACGGTCAACAGGCGCTCCAACTCCTCGGGGCTGTCGCTATCGTTGCCATCCGCCGCATCGCTCTGGGCGTAGAGTGCGCTCTCCCACTCGCGAATTTCGTCGACCAGTGACATGTCAAGCGAGTAGGGCGGTGTGGACCATGCTGCCGCGTCGTTGTCGCTATCATCCTGGTGTTTGCGCTGACGCTGGTCGTTCATGGCGAATGACAGCTGCGGGTGCGTCAGTGGATCGAGGTCCAGCGCAGCGGACGTCAGGGGCGCGAGAGCCAGCATGTCTGCATCGCCGTCATTGTCGGCCTCGCCGCGCATGATGGATCGCAGCAACGAGGTGGCCCGACACGTCATCGTGAAGCCCATGTCGTTACGCAGCACGAAGAGCGGTCGAAGATCGATGAGTGTGGGTGGTAGCAGCGGCGCCAGAGCGGAGGCAGGCGGCGAGGGCGGCTGCGACCCCCAGCCGATGGAGTCTTTCCTACCCAGGCCGGCCTCGCTGGCGCCGTGGTAGCCGGGCGACCTCTGCTTGACGTACCAGAAGCATTTCCCTTCGGCGTGGCCCTCGTCGACTTGCAGGGGAGGAACGTCAACAAGCAGAGGCTTCTTGCGCGTCACGCGGACCAACGAAGTCGACGGCTGAGGGAGCGTGCTCGACTTGAGTGGTCGTGTCGTCGCTGCAGCGGCAACGAACGAGATAGGCAGCGGAGACGACCACGCCCAATCCGAGTGCGCGCCGCCCTCCATGTCTTCGGCGGGCCGCAGCAGCAGGCACGGCTGAACCAACGAGGTAGCTCCTTGCTGTGCCTCTGTTGACGCACAGGGAAGAGCAAAGGTGCACAACCCTGCAGGAACGGCATAGTACGGTCGGTTTGTTATTACGTCTAGCTCCATGATGCTCGGGGAGGGCAGGTACCTCCGTGAGGCGCAATCGAGAGCGGCGCCGCCGGTGCGCTGGCGTCTGAGGGCTGCAGTACGGCTTGCACGGGGTAGGGCAAGTGGTTGTGCACCTCGTGCGCACCCCTGAGTGTGACCTCTCTGCGACCGCCCACATCCTACAAAGCATCACGTGTGGCATGAGTTGACGACTGGACTGGACGAAGCATGGAAAGAACCCGAGCTTACCTCCACAGACACGAAGAAGAGGAAGTTCTGCTTGCCAAAGGGTACGACCAGCGGGGTACGAGCTGCTACGAGGTCGATGTTGACCTGAACCGAGCGCCTTTTATCCACCGCACTCCAGAACTTGAGCTTCTGCGCAGATGGTGAGTTTCTTGTCAACTGACTGCTTCCACCTAATTCGCCACAAAGGTTATGAAGTGTACCTGCTGCACCAGCTTCACTCGGTGAGTGCGCCAATAGTAGGACGAGCGCGAGAGCGCAGGCAGGATGAGCTCCTCCTCGGTGTGGTATTGGCCGTAGCAGAGATCGCACTGCGTGTCATTGATGAGCACGTATGCTGAATACATGCCGACTGATCCCTGTTGGTGCCTCACGGTCGCAGAAGCTCTGCACATGTGAAAAAACGTCATCAGTAGGAGGACAGCAAGCAGGAGAATGAGGCCCGTACAAAAACTGATCGGCGGATGTGTGCCAGCCTAGGGCTGTCCGTACGGCTGTATCCACAACGCTCCTGCAGACAGGCAGCGCAGATAAGTAACGGCACTCACCCAAGGCGGTTTCGCAGGGTTCGTACTGCGTGACGTTGACTTCCACTGGGCTCGTTTGAATGGTCGCT
>CDFC01055060.1:0-12410 GCA_000826385.1 Acanthamoeba rhysodes | reverse complement strand
TGACGGCCCCGCCCGCCCTTCTTCACCCTCTTCTTCAGCATTCGCGCCTCCTTCCACAAACGTTTGCAATCGGTGATGTGGACCCGACGATGATCTGATTTTGATCCCGCAGCAGAAATGAAGAAGAGAAAAAGAAATAAAATGGAAATCAAAACAGTTGGGTGGTCCTCGCCCGAGGATGGACAACGATGGAAGGGTGGGTGGTGGTGGCAAGAGGAAGGAGAGGGATGTCGCGAGCAGCCGCGGCACGTACTCAGATACGCGATCAAGATCAAAGCGAGAATCGCCATCACGAGATCTAGCCAAGAAGGCCAGGCCGAGCAGTACTGGCGCCACTTCGTCAGCAGCAGGAGAGCGAAGGCGAGAGGGGGATGAAGCAGACGGCTCGTCGGCTACAGCAACGGCCATCTTGCTGCAATCAGAGAGACAGATCGAGCGCGAGACGCTGCGAACAATCGAGAAAATAGTCACCCGCTACCACTGCGCCCTCTGTCGTACCCTCGTCCTGCAGATTGGTGCTTGCCCCCACTTTGCATTTTTTTTTTATTAATCCACATTTATTATTTATTATTTATGACTTCTATTTATATTTATATTTATATTAATATCAAATAAATAAATAAAATGGATGTGTGGTGGTCGTCGGTGCAGACAAGCCGCTCGAAGGCCTGCCGCGACGAAAGACGGACGAGTCGTATGTGATCAACAAGGACAAGGCACTGTACAAACTCACCATCGTGCCAGGCGAGAAGGTGTCCATCAAAAGGTCCGCTCAGCCTTCCTCTCGTCTTCCCCCGGTGTGGCGTCTGGCGGTGGCGGTGGCGGTGGCGGTGGCGGCAAGACCTCACCCCTTTATTCTCGACGACCACAGGGACAAGGGAGTGGAGGTCCAATACAGGTGCGCCACTCTTGCTTAACTGCAGGCCAACAACCGCCATCGCGCTACTGTCGCCCTCAACCGCCGCTCTGTGGGGATCATCAGGTACCATTGTGCCCACTGCAATCAGGTGGTGGGCTACAGCTCAGCGCCGCAGCACGGTGCTGCTCAGTACACCTACATTCTGAAGGACTCGCTGGTTCCCGCTGCCCAGGTGCGTCCGCCTCCCTGCCGTGCCGTGTTGCACCTTCTCATCACTCTTGGCTGGTGCAGGTCCCAGGGACAGAACGAAGAGGCGGTGGCGCAGGCAGTTGGCGCTCGAAGGAAGAGTCGCAGTTCCTCGCCGCCACAACAAAGGTACCCGATCTCCCGCACACCAAGCGCGAGCGATGGTCTGTCGCTAGATCTAGTCGACGCTAACGCCGGGAGTGCGGGCACACGCACAGGGAGAATTCACGCTGGCGTGCTGCTCGCTGCACAACAAGACAAGGTCCGTTCGCCACCTCGAGCGGATGTCCGGCGAGCGGTGGACCTGCAAGGCCGGCCACAAGTGCCTTTGACCTTCGCTACGCTGCCATAAGCCCCGTCGGTCAGCACCCTTCCCTTGTGTTATCCCATTAATTTCACCTACCTCCCGACCAATCGCAACAAGTTGTGTACGAGAAGACGACACAGGTCAACACCTCGCTTTATTCTTGGGCGCACAGTCTCCGCTTACTGGGTGATGTAGAACGAGGTCTGGGCCTTGGTGAGGGTCTTGGTGTAGGGGTGCGACGAGCCGCAGGTGCCCTCGCACACGGCGGCCTGGACGATGTACTGGCCGGGCGAGAAGGGCTCCTGCTCGGAGGGCTGGGTCTGGACCTCGAACTTGGCGCCGTAGACGCCGGGCTGGACGTTGACGAGGAGAGTGCCGCCCTCGATGGCGAAGCCGTCGGGGGGGAGGACGACGACGTCGAGCTCGCCGGTGCCGATGGTGTTGTTGACCTGGAAGAGGGCCTCGACGACGAAGGTGGTGCCCTGCGAGCCGCGCGAGGGGTTCACGCTGAGCTGCTTGAAGGAGGCGCTGGCGTTGCGGCTGATGGGGCACACGGTGAGCTCCTCGCAGATGTAGATGCTGTCGGGGTCGATGGTGTCGACGAGCTTGATGAAGGCCTGGATGCCGACGTAGTCACAGAGCAGGTTGCACACCACCTCCTCGAGCTGCTGGTTCAGGTAGCCGCACAGGGTGTTGCATCCACCCAGCACACCGCCGTTGGCGATGATGTTCAGCAGCTGATCGATCGACTGCGGACCGCGCAAAAGATTCACAGAAGAAGAAGAAGAAGAAGAAAGAAGAAACAAACAAACAACAACGGTTGTCAGCACAAGAGGTGACCGGAAGAAGATGAAGATGGAGATGGCGATGGAGATGAAGATGAAAGGGTGGGCCGGCCGGCAAGGGTACCTGATCCATGAAGGAGACGCAGGTGGGGCACCATTCGGGGTCGGCGGCGGGGCGCTGGAGGGCCTTGGAGGTGAGGACAGGCGAGCTCGGGGTGAGCGAGGCCTGGGCGACGGCGGCGAGGGCCAGAAGGGCGAGGAGGGCCAGGACGGAGCGCATTGTTGTGTATGTGCTGTGTGGCGAAACGACAAGAAGAAAAAATGAAGATGGTCCTTTGTTGTTGTTTATTGCGGGAGGCGGATGATTCCATTGGCCAGGAAAATTATATCCAACCAATGATTTTCCTTCCGTAATCCCGGAGAAAATCTCCCAATCAAACCGCGCCCATTGGTCGATCCCTACTTGAGCACAGCCACCTTAACGTGACATAATCCTGTGGTTGGCCCAGACGAAGAAGACAGTGTCGGGGCCAGTGATCGTTGGTACACTCGGCTAGTAGCCGTCGGAGTAGGGCTTGGTCGGATACTCCTTGGTTGGGGCGAAGCCCTGGAGCTTGTAGAGGGCGTCCTTGATGCTGGTCAGGTCCACGCTGTCGGGGATGGGCTCCTTGTCCGTGTAGAAGCAGAACACGCGCGTGCACACCAGCTCCTCGTCTTGTACGACTGCGTGCGATCGACGAGAAGCGGTGGGGGCAGTGATCAGCGAAATTGGCCAACGATGCTGTGATGCGCAAGTGGAACAGGTAGAGCGGTACCGTAGTGAGGATTGGGCATTCCAGCGAGCGACGGATGATCGATGACTGTGAGCGGAGTGGGGAGAAGTTGAGGAAAAGAAAGTTGCCTTACGGTCAATGGGCGGCGCAGAGAAGAGGCATGCGGTGGGGGCAAGTACTCTCACAGATGGCCATGCACGTCATGTTGGTGCTTCCGTATCTGCTCTTCTCCCAGCCCTGCGTACGCCTTGCTTTAGTGCCAGCAACGGCCGGAAACAGTCTGCGCAAGGGGTCGTGTGGTGGTGACGACTTCGTACCCGACCAAAGCGGGCGTAGCCCTTGGAGGTGCTCGCGTGGGGCGAGAGGTAGATACCCGCGCCGTAGGCTGCACCGGTCGTCATGAACTCGGTATTACCTACGCGCAAGCACACACGATTTACACATCACGTCATCAGCACCCAATGGGCACGAAAGTTGACGCCTGCGTGTCCTAGCGGAAGGGAAGGCCGTACTGAGGTTGCGCAGACCGTTGCGCATGATGGCATGCCAGTTTTCCTATGTGATGAAAACGCCGACAGTCAGAACTCCTGCGCGTTTTAGGAGTGTATGACAAAGGGGGTACGCACCAGGGCCGAGCCGTGGAAGGCGAAGAAGGAACCGTATTGCAGGCGGTAGGCGTCAAACTTGGCCTTCCTCTCGGGCGGAGAGCTCAGCAGCAGGTACTGGTACGGTGTTTGCATTGCAGACAAGTGCTGGGGAGGCAAACACGGTGCTGACGTGGTGAGGCCCAGGAGGTTTGCGCGTGCGTGTGCGGTGGTGCATGTGCTGTGTGGGCGAGGTCGGCACCAGGTCTGGATCGATCTTCTTGATAAAGGCGCGGTTGGAAGACAGCACCCAACGAATGAGTCGGTACAGCTGCGGGTCCTGTTGTGTCCCACCGGCAAAGGGTATGAGCACGGGAGAGGGAAGGGAATGTTGCCGCTGATGGTGGTACCTTGCCGTCGAGGAATCCACGCAATGCGCGCTCGTCGTTCTTGAATGCCGACAGCTCGTGGATGCCGTCCAGACAGTTGATACAGTTTTGCTGCGGGCAAGTGCATTACTGGTCAGCATTCCACCGGTGAGAAGCAAACAGGCACTATGCGTACCACTTCGTCGTGTCTCTTGGTACCCTCACGGACAAAGTCGTGGGGGAACGGGCTGCAGATGAGGTTCTTCCTCTCCGAAGAGCTGCCATCAACACAGCAACCACGACGGTCAGTGCAAATCACGCATAAAATAATAATAGTTAAGAATAATAAATTACACAAATAAAGTGCGAGATCTGGATACCAAGCGGAATAGAGCATGGACATGAGCAGATCAACGACGTCTTCGTCGAGCATGAGCTCGTTGGTGACCTTGACGCCGAGTCCAAGTTCCTCGTAGCGCCACACGCACTGCTCGTTGGAGCACACGACGGGCTTGACACCGCTACCTGCCGGTGGCGAACACACGAGCGCTCAGACCACATTCCTCCTTGAACCCAAGGGCAGGGATAGGAGCAGGGAAAGGTGGTACCCTCGAGTTTCACATCGCAGATCAAGCAGTACGAGGTACAGTTGCGCATACGGCCGAGCATGTAGGTCATCACCCAGCCCAGGAAGTTGTGCTTCGCCTCTGCCATTCACGACAAACCGAGCAGTCAGCCGACTTGGCTCACTCCGCTAGTTGGTGTCAAGCGTACCTTCGGATGAGCTGAGCTCGGCAATGTCGACGTGCCCGCCCTGAGAATTGAGGAGCTCGATGGCCTTGGCCTGCGTATTCGTACATGATGCGAGTGCACAGACATGGGTCAGTACATGGCATTGGTGTGCGCTGGCGTGGAGCGCGTGCGTACAAAGTCGTTGTCGGTAATTTCCAGGGCATTGGCGGCAGCGAGCTGATCGAATCCCTGCTTCACCAGGTTGCCGACATCGTTCGTGCGGAGCTTCATCTGCGGTTTCGACGCAAAAAGTATTAGGCTTGGGCCTCCACCGAGAAGATTGGTTGGTAGGTTGGTTGCTCAGAAACGCACCTTGGCCACCTCCTTCTTCTCGGTAGTCGACGGCAGGGAGACGCCCATCTTACGCTTCGGCCAACTCTCCTGCAAGCGCCCGCATGACGATTCAGTGGACAGGCCATTGCCGTTATTTGAATTGAGGGAGAACTACCTTCATGAACTTCTGAGCAATCTGGGTGAGCTGGAACTCGAGAGCGAAGCGGGGGTTCTTCAGCTGCTTCACCTCCACCTTGGGCACCTGTGGTCGGTCGGAAAAGTTACACCGCGAGCGGAGTTGGTCAGTACCGTCAGTGGTGCCACAGTAGGCTGGCTCGATTCAAGTACCGTGTCGTTTTCGAGGTAGCCCTCGCCGAACGAGATGATGACGGTGATGGGCTGTTCGCGATCAACGCCCATGGCCTCGGCGGCGTTCTCCTCGAAAAAGTGGGCATCGACGAACAGGCGAACCACGCCCAGATCGCGCCACACCTGCCGGCAATCGCGATGGCAACACACCCGTGCACGCGCAGCCACGGACACGCGCAAGGTGAGCGAAAGTGCATTCATGCAAGTGTGCCGGAAGTTTGAAATAGACACAAACAACAGCGGGGGACATACGCTTGCGCACTCGCTGCCGAACACGACCTGCAGCTGTTTGACGTGCTTCTCGAGCACTGTCTCCTCCTACACGTTGCAACGGTGTTGACGAATTAATAAACCAGTGGCTGACGGCTTAGCCCTGTAGACGAAAGGAGGAGAGAAGAAATGATGATGGTCACATGTACCGCGGGCATGTCCCAATCGTATTCGTCATCGCTCCCGCAGTCGCTGTCGTCGTAGTATTCATCTTCGTCTTCGTCATCTGTCGGCTGCACCAGAAGCACTCAAGGTGAGTGAGGCGTCATGAGATGCACCCATCGAAATGTGGTGGGCGAACCACAGCAGCGCTGGCGGTTCTCCAGGACTTGCCCAAGGCCTGCGAGAGGCCCAGCTTGGACTTGCGCAGGTCGCCATCGTCGGCCTTGCCCTTGCCCTTGGTGTCCACCTTCTCCGTGTGGGCGTCGGGCGCCGTCTCGGTGCCCTTAGGCGCGAGCTGTGAGGCCCGGATCGCCGCCATGAACTGCGACTTGTTAAGCGAACGATCAAAGCCTACACGCCAGCCGGTTAGGAATCATTAATGGTTTGGCCGCAGCTTGCATGCGCGAGCACGACGAAGAACGTACGCGCGGTGACGAAGTTGATGATGTCGGCGAGTGCAGGGCTCTGGCCGCTAGCATAATCGTTGGTCTGGTCGACGAGCCTCTGCACAGATCAAGCGCCCATCGGTCAGTTAACCTCCGCGCCTCACCCAAGAGGCAAGAGGAAAAAACCCAGCAGCTAAGCATACCTCGACTTTGTTTTCGTCGACGTGGCCTGTCACGCTCTCGAGCATGGTGACGGGGCTCGTGTCGTCGGCGAGGTAAATGGACAGGTTCACGGTGCCGTGCTCTGCGTTCGAGAGCTGGACACTCACCGTCTTGTTGGAGCGGTCCCACTTGATCTCTGCGATGCACACCACCAACATCGTATTAGATGCGAGGGTGCCGAGTACTTGTCGAGAGAGGCGGAGGCGGATTACTCTTGACGCAAGAGTCCGGGTTGTCTTGGTAGAGGCTTTGGAGCTCCTTTACGACAGCCTCGGTGGCCGGCTCGCTGCGCTTGAGCGCCTTCTTGGGCTTTGGTTCTTCTTTGATCTGTGCGAAACAGCGGCACAGTTTCATAACCAAGGTCAGCCGCTGACAACTCTCGCTTTGCAAATAACGGCTTGAGCGCACCTCGACAGTCTTCTTCGGCTGCTTCTTCGTTTGTTTCACGTTCTGCGAGGCGTGCAGATAGGAATTGACCAGGGCCATTTCGTCGCTCTCGCTCTCGCCCTCAGACTCTTTCTTCTTGTCGTCGCACTTACTCTTGGACTCCTTCTTGTCGCTCTGTTCGGACGACTGGGACGTCGGCGAGGGCTTGCTGTCGGACTTCACCGAGCGCTGGTCTTCCGAATCTGAGCCTTCTTCACTCGCGGGTCCGCTCTCGTCCTGCGGTGATAGCCCAGGGTCTTGTGGGTTAGCTGGAGAAAAGAACCGCAACAGTGGCAGCGGCGTGCGTGCGTGCGGAAGTTGTTTGACGTACACCGGGCAGGCGCAGGGTGATGATGAGCCGGATGTCGCCCGATACGACCTCCTTCGGCCGGCCGGGCCTCGGGCCGAGCTGGTACCATTGGTCGAGCTTAGGTTTGCCCTTGAGAGACTCCATGCTGATGGTGACAGTGCCCAAAAAGTCCTGTGCGTGCACAGCCAGTCCAGAGGTCGTCAGAACTAGGGAATGTCTGCGCGAACTAGGATTGCGGCTGTGTTTGTGGGCAATGGTCATACGTCACGCCAGAGGCGGTCCTTGTCCCACACCACAACCTGGAGGTGGCCCGGGTCGGCGGTCGTGGCGCTGTGTGGCCATGCGCGTGTGAGCCGGTGGCCAGTGGGCAGTGAGCCAGACACAAGCAAAACGCAAACGTGCTGGGTCGTACAACTGCAGAAGCTCGCCCCACGCCGGGTTGAGTGTCTTGCGGATGTGGCGCGTCTGCTGCTTCTGCTTGCCAAACAGCAACACGCAGTAGGGATCCGAAAAGCCTACCATCGCGGCGGGTGCACAAAACCCAAACAAATTATAAATTACAAAATAAATATAAATATAAAGTGGGATTCACAGAAACGCGAATAATGCATTAATAAATGAGAAAAAAAGGGAAGGGGGGGTCGAACCATTCCTGTCCTTGGCGGCCAGGTTACGCGCTTCGACAACTGAAGGGAGGTGAGTGAATGGCGCACCTAAATTCCCACTTACAGGCTTTGGGGGGGGGGCACCTTGAACGCGGAGCTGCCCTTCCGCGGCATCCTCCGAACTCTTGCGCTTGAACATGGCTTAAAATTGCAACAGCACAAGTTTTCCTCCCTTCTCCTCCTTCCGCTGCAGAGACCTGCCCTCTCGCTGCTGTCGCCGCAAACGTCGTTGTCGCCACGACCGCAAAGAGGTTTGAATTTTGGTTGGTCATCCAAATCCATAAGGAAAAGACAGGAAACCAAAAGGGAAATCCAGCTTCGACCCACAGGCAGCGCGCGACGTGTGAGCTGAGTCCTTTTGGGCGGCGTGCACAGAGCCACGGCGTGCTGGCGGCATGTTCCTGGCGTGCACAAGTCTTACGCCACGACCGGCTGGCGCCACGACTTTTTCATTCGGCCTTTCCGGTGCCGGTGACTCGACCCACCTTCTTTCTCGGTGTTGCCGCCACGCGAGATCACTCTCCTCCTGCTGGGCTCTCACCCTTTTGTCCCACTCTGCACCGCACCGTACGCGCCTACCATCGAAACTCACCGGAAGCGTGGTGCACGCCACCACGCCCTCCTCCCCACGACATACATCAGTTGCAGCGACATTGGCCTGGTGAGTCTTCATCGCCACCGACAGTAGACGAAGAAGAAGAAGAAGACAGCCAGTGACACTGGTGAAGTGAGGTATACGTGGTGGTGCCACAAAGAGCTAGAGAAGACGACAGAGATGGCGGCCGAGGTGGAGAGGTACAAGGCCTGGGACCGGGACGAAGTGGACGCCATTCTCGAGGCCAGACGCAGCAGGCCGCCCAGCGCGGTACAGCAGACGATGGACGAACGTGAAGACGACAGCAAGTGCGAAGTGCCGAACGTCGAGCAGAAGGAGGAGAGCCAGAAGGAAGAGGATGAGGGAGAAAGCGGTGTCGCCCTGCGCGTGGTGGGCAAGGGCAAGGACGCCATCGTGCGTCGAAGGAAAAGTGCGCCTCTGGCTCTGCGTGCGGACGGAACGATCAGCAGCCCGAACCAAAGAGCAGAAGCAGGCGAAGATGACGAGCCATCTGTGCAGCAGCAGCATCAGCAGAGCAGGGCACGAGCGAGCCTGTGCACAGCGAGGATCAGCCGACGTAAGTCCAACACATTCGATTTGTGCGAACTGCGCAGCCCCACGCCGCATCGGCGGTCCGTGCCGTCGGCACAGCCTCTCCAGCACGACCTGGTGCGCACCTCATTTCTCAAATTCAAAAAGATGATGAACGTGCAGTCATTTTTCATCTTTTTGGCTAATTGATTGATCCCTCTACGCGCGCAGAGCAAGTCGCAAGATGTGATTCGGGGCTGGTCTCCTCTGCCCCTGCGCCGTCGGCAGCAACGCATCGCAACGACCAAGTCGGCCGACGACCTTCTCAGGAGCACGAACGTCCTCAGCGAGCAGCCACTGAGGAAGAAGGAGAAGAGGCAAGCCCACGCCGATGAAGGAGACACCGACCCGACAAAGACGGAAGGCGAAGAGGAGATCGAACGTCAGCATCGCCAGCGGCATAGGAAGAGCAAGAAGAAGCTGGACAAGAAGACGAAGAAGAAGAAGAAGGAGAGAAAGGCCTCGCCGCCGTTGACCTCTTCGTCGGAGGTGGACATGACTGACTGCGAGGCGGCGGGCACCAGGGCCGGCGAGAGGCACGACCATCGGCGGCGGTCCTCTTTGGTGCCGATGTTCTTCGGCTCGCTCTCGAGCAACTTCGGTCCCATGCGCTCGCCCAGGCCCGCCTCCTCCCCGCCGCTCGCTGTTCACTCTTCGTCTACCGCGTCGTCCGTGTCGCCCGCTTCGCCGCTGTCCTCGCGCCGGTCGGTGTCCTCGGTATCGAGCTCGTCGTCGCCATCGCTGGGCAGCTCGTTCTCGCTTCTCACGACGGAGCGGGAGCGGAGCGAGGTGATCGGCGCCGGCGACCTGCGGCTCTATTGCCTCTTGCGTGAGCTGCAGCTGGCCAAGTACTGGCCCCACTTCCTAGCTCAGGAGATCCTACTCGACGACCTCTCGGCCATGAGCGAAGAGGTGACCCAACTACCACGACCGCCCACCGCCCTACCGCCACCTGCATCGCTCACTTTGCTCGACAACTGTGTGTGTTGCGTGGTGCGTGCGGCACGACAGGAGCTGACGGGAGACTTTGGCTTTACCAAGTATCACGCTAGGCGGCTCACCAAAGCTCTTCAACACAACGTAACCCTGCTCGACGAGCTTATGTCGCTCCACGCCCACATCCTAGACGAGCGCGTCGTGGACATGGCGGAGGCCCGATCGACATTGCCGGCGACGACAGGCGCTGCGCCGTCTGCGCTCGTGGCGGGCCAGCAGAATCGGCGGCCGCTCACGACGTCGTGCGACGACCGGGTCGTCGAGGCCATGAGGACCAGCTGCAGCGGCCGCGATGACCCGGACAAGCCGCGCAACCACAACGGCGGTGTGGCAAGCGGCGCGCTACGATCGGTGCGCATCGCTCGCAAGCGGAGCAAGAGCGCGATCGAGTGGATCGTCCAGCGGCGGTCATCGGGAACCAAGGCCGCGGAGGCGGAGGAGGAGCCCCACAGCGACGCTGTGTCGGCCACGAGCGAGGCCGGTGGCCTATCGCCGCCGTCAGCGCAGAAGCATTTGACAATGACGAGCGCGAAGCTGAAGAAGCGGCGACGCAGGGCCAAGAGCGTAGGCAGGGAGAGCGGAGATCAGGAGCTGGTGGTAATCAGCGACGCCACGCGCAAGAAGCGGTGGGCCGTTACGCACGACGACCACAGCCGTAGGAAAAGGCAAAGCGACTCTGTGGTCGCGTCGGCCGGCGCTCACGCGATGCACCAGCGACCACCGCAACAGCCGCAGCACCACCAGCACGAGGCGCATGGGGCTCAGCTGCAGAGCGAACTGCTGCTGGCGCGGAGCAAGCAGAGCGACGAGGACCTGCGGCTGGACGCGCTGGTGCGCCGGCACCGAGAGCTGGCGATCGAGGAGCTCGAGTGGGACGAGGAGAAGGGCATCATCTCCAGCGGCATGTTCGGGCGCGTGTACAAGGGCAAGTGGCGCGGCGTCGACTGCGCCATCAAGCAGCTCAAGCTCCTGCCCACCGACGGTATACATCCATATTATCCTGTTTCGCTTCGCTCCTCGCTCGCCTCGCTTTCGTTCTTTTTAACTCCTACTAACTTACCACGGCCTGAAATGGCGATGTCCGATTCAGAGCCGGAGCAGAGGGCGCTGGTGATCAAGGAGTTCCGAAGAGAGGCAGCGCTGATGCAGGCCCTGGGACACCACCCCAACTGCAGTACGTTCTGTCCTCGTACCGCCCGCATCGACACCACCTGACCTCTGAAACCGCGCTGTAGCGTGCTTCTTTGGAGCGGTGACGGTGGGCTCCAAGCTGTGTCTCGTCACTGAGTGGGTCAAGAACGGCAGCGTGTACGACCTCCTTATCAAGAAGGTACCCACCACCACCACCATCCGCCAATTACGTGTGGTGTGTTCACACTCCGCTCACTTCGAGGCGAGAACAGAAAGCAGAACTGCCGTTCGAGGTCATCGTTAAACTAGCGCGCGACGCGGCCTGTGGCATCTTGCACCTACACTCTGAGAACGTACGACGCCCAATGATCTCTCGAAGCGAGCGAAGTGTTAAGACGTTGTGTGCGGTGTGTGCGGTGTGCAGGTGATCCATAGAGACATTGCAGCCCGCAATGTGTTGGTGGGGGAGAACTACACAGGCAAGATCAGCGACCTCGGCCTCTCTCGCACGGTCGCCGGCGTGACGGCGTCGCTGGGCAACTACACCAACAGCAACGTCGGTGCGGTCAAGTGGATGAGCCCCGAGTCCATCCACTCCGGCACCTACAGCGAGAAGACCGACGCCTATTCCTTTGGGGTACCACACGAACATGCACGACCACCACACGACCCGCACTGACGTGGGTCCGCCTAGGTCTTTCTGTGGGAGATGTGGACGCGCCAACAGCCCTGGGACGAACTGCCACCCCTCCAAGCTGCACTACGGGTACGCCTCGCCGAAGCTTGCGTCGGTTGTTTGTGGGACCCGAAGCTGACGCAAGCAATGTGGGGTGGGGAGGCAGATCGCTGGCGGCGACAAGCTGGCCATACCGCAGGACTGCCCTCGCGACCTGGCGGAGCTGATCGCGCAGTGTCTGTCCACGGAGCCCAACGACCGACCCAACTTTACTGGCATCGTCCATGCCCTCGACGCCCTGCTCGCCCGTCTGCTGCCGCCACGCAAGCCGTCAGGTGGCGGCGGCGGCGGCGGCCCGCCTCTGGTACCGGTCGTGGATCGTGCGAGTGACGCGCTCTACGAGGAGGGCGAGACCAGGGAGAGCCGCTGGCGAAGGCTCCTCGAGCTCGAGAAAGATACTCTTTCTCGTGGCGTCGTGGCTTCGAGCGACAGCGATGCAAGCGATGATGACACCAGCAGTGGCGGCAGTGAAAGCGATGAAGACGACGATGATCAGGAGGAGGCGCTGCGACTCGTGCAGTACAACCTCGACGTGGAGAGCGTGCGCGCGGTGGGCTGATGGTG